>JAQZBX010002383.1:12206-72685 GCA_029593785.1 Cabassous unicinctus | reverse complement strand
ACTTGCTTTTACTCATTATCAATGTAAAAACACTGCTTTTACCTAATGCTATGCCAAAACACTGGTTTCTTCAGTTTTCAAAACTAAGAAATATTCTCCTTACATTGGCAGCTATTCACTTGTTATCACTTACAACGAATGACCAACCACTGCTTTTATTCTGCCAGAGCTCCCGGTTCCTCACTTTTGAAATCTAAATAAGATTCTTGTTTCTTACACTGGTAAACATGTGTTTTCAATTGCAATCAACATGAAGACACTGCTTTTCTTGAATGCTGTTTGAATGCAGTGTGATCTTTGATTTAGAAAACCAAAAAGTAAACGTGTTTCATTGGGTCATTTGCATGTGAATTCACTTAAAATCAATTGTAAGGCACAGGTTTCACCTAACTCTCTGTGAATTCAGCAGTTTTTTCAAATTTGAATGGTATGTAAGATTTTTGTTTCTTTGGCTACTATGCCCTTGTTTTCCCTTACATGTCAAGACATGGCTTTTACGTAATGCTCAGCCAAGAGAGTTCTTTATTGAGATTAAACACCTAAATAAGAATTTCTTTTTATTGGCTGCTATGCCGGTGTTTTCATTTAAATTCATGCTTAAAACACTGGTTTCACCTAAAAGGCTGTGAATTCAGCAATTAATTCAACTTTGAAAGTTAAATAAGATACTTGTTTGTTTGGATGCTGTGCGCTTGCTTTCACCCACATGTCTTCACACGGATTTTACCTAATGCTAAGCCAATGCAGTGTTTCCTTCACTTTAGAATCCTAAATAATATTTGTCTTTTATTTGCTGCTATGCCTGTGTTTTCACTTAAATTCCTCTTCCAAACACAGGTTTCGCATAATAGGCTTTGAATGCAGCAGTTAATTCAGCTTTCAAACTTAAATAAGTTACTGATTGTTTGGCTGTTGTGCACTACCTTTAACTCATTATCAATGTAAAAACATTGGCTTTACCTTCTACTATGCTAAAACACTGGTTCTTGAGATTTCCAAAAAAGCCAATTGGTAGATATTGACTTGTTAACACTTACAATGACCAACCACTGCATTTACTCAGCCAAAACTGCTGGTTCCTCAATTTGAAACCTAAGTAAGATTCTTGTTTCTTACCCTGCTAAGCATGTGTTTTCAATTACAGTCAACTTGAAAACACTGCTTTTCCTTAAGATTGGCTGCATGCATTGAGTTCTTTGCTTTAGAAATCCAAATATAAAACTTCTTTCATTGGCTGATTTGCATATGTATTAATTTACAATCAACCTCAAGACACTGGTTTCCCCTAACTCTCTTTTTAATGCATAAGTTGCTTCAAGTTTGAAAGGTATGTAAGATTCTTGTTTGGCTGCTGTGTCCTTGCCTTCACTCACATGTCAACACACGGATTTTACCTAATGCTAAGCCAATGCAGTGTTTTCTTCACTTTTTAATCCTAAATAAGATTTGTCTTTTATTTGCTGCTGTTCCTGTGTTTTTATTTAAATTCGTCTTCAAAACACTGGTATCCTGTAACAGGCCTTGAATGCAGCAGGTATTTCAACTTTGAAAGTTCAGTAAGATACTTGATTCTTTGGCTGCTATGCGCTTACTTTCACTCATTATTAATGTAAAAACACAGCTTTTACCTAATACAATGCCAAAATATTGGTTTCTTCAGTTTTTAAAACTAAGCAATATACTCATTACATTAGCAGCTATAAACTTGTTTTCACTTAACAATGAATGTCAAAACACTGCATTTACTATCCCAAAGCTGCCGGTTCCTTACTTTGAAAATATAAGTAAGATTCTTGTTTCTTGCAATGCTATACATGTGTTTTCAATTACAATCAACTTGAAAACACTGTTTTTCCCTAAACTTGGCTGAATTCAGAGTTCCTTGATTTAGTAAAGCAAAAAAGAAACCTGTTTCATTGGCTTATTTGCATGTGTATTCCTTTACAATCAACTTCAAGACACTGGTTTCACCTAACTCTCTATGAATGCAGTAGTTACTTCAAGTTTGAAAGGTAGGTAAGATTCTCGTTTGTTTGGTTGCTATGCCCTTGCTTTCACTCACAGGTCCACACACAGCTTTTACCTAAGATTAAGCCAAATGAGTGGTTTCTTCACATTAAAAAACCAAATAATATTTGTGTTTTTTTTGATACTCTGCCTGTGTTTTCATTTAAATTCATGTTCAAAACACTGGTTTCAACTAACAGGCTCTGAATTCAGCAGTTAATTCAACTTTGAGACCTAAGTAAGATACTTATTTTTTTGGGTGCTGTGCACATACTTTCACTCACTATCAAAGTAAAAACACTGCTTTTACCTATTGTTATGCCAAAACACTGGATTCTTCAGTTTTCAAAACTAATCAATATACTCCTTACATTGACAAGTATTCACTTGTTGTCACTTACAACAAATGACCAACCACAGATTTCACTCTGCGAAAGTGACTGGTTCCTCACTTTTTTAACCTATGTAAGATTCTCCTTTCTTACACTGCTAAACATGTGTTTTCAATTACAGTCAACTTGAAAACACTGCTTTTCCTGAACGCTGGTACAATGCAGGGAGTTCTTTGCTTCAGAAAAACAAAAAGGAAACTTGTTTCATTGGCTGATTTGCATGTGTATTCACATAAAATCTATTTCAAGACACTGGTTTCCCCTAACTCTCTGTGAATGCAGCAGTTACTTCAAGTTTGAAACGTATGTAAAATTCTTGTTTTTTGGGCTGCTATGCCCTTTCTTTCTCTCACGTGTAAACACACAGCTTTTACTTAAGGATAAGCAAATTCAGTGGTTTCTTGATTTTAGAAAACTAAATACGATTTGTGTTTTATTTGATGCTATGCCTGGGTTTTCATTTAAATTCATGTTCATAACACTGGTTTCAACTAACACGCTGTGAATGCAGCAGTTAATTCAACTTTGAAACTTAAGTAAGATTCTTGTTTTTTTGGCTGCTCTGCACTTGCTTTCACTCATTATCAATGGAAAAACCCTGCTTTTACCTCGTGCTATGCCAAAACACTGGTTTCTTCAGTTTTCACAACTAAGCAATATACTCCTTACATTGGCAGCTATTCAATTGTTATCAATTACAATGATTGACCAACCACTGCCTTTACTCCTCCAAAACTGCCGGTTCCTCAAATTGAAACCTAAGTAAGATTCTTGTTACTTACCATGGAATACATGTGTTTTCAATTACAATCAACTTTAAAAAACTGCTTTGTCTGAATGCTGGTTCAATGCAGTGAGGTTCTTGTTTCAGGAAACCAAAAAAGAAACTTGATTCATTGGCTGATTTGCATGTGTATTCATTTACAATCAACCTGAAGACACTGGTTTCACCTAACTCTCTGTGAATGCTGTAGTTACTTCAAGTTTGAAAGGTAAGTTAGATTCTTCTTTATTTGGCTGCTATATCCTTGCTTTCACTCACATGTCAAGACATGGCATTTACCTAATGCTCAGCCAAGGCAGTGGTTTATTGAGTTTACACACCTAAATAAGATTTGAGTTTTATTGCCTGCTATGCCAGTGTTTTCTCTTCATTTTCAAAACACTGGTTTCCCAAAACTGGCTGTCAATGCAGCAGTTAATTCAACTTTGAAAGCTAAGTAAGATACTTGTTTGTTTGGCTGCCACATGCTTGCTTTCACTCATTATCAATGTAAAAATGTTGCTTTTACCTAATATGATGCCAAAACACTAGTTGATTCAGTTTTCAAAACTAAGCAATATACTCATTACATTGGCATGTATGCACTTGTTTTCACTTACAATGAATGTCAAAACACTGCTTTTACTATGCCAAAGTTGCCGGTTCGTCACTTTTGAAATCTAAGTAAGATTCTTGTTTCTTACAATGCTATACATGCATTTGCAATTGCAATCAACTTGAAAACACTGCTTTTCCCTAACATTAGCTGAATGCATTGAGTTCTTTGCTTTAGAAAACCAAAGAAGAAACTTGTTTCATTGGCTGATTTGCATGTGTATTAAACTGAAATCAATTTCAAAGCACTGGTTTCACCTAACTCTCTGTGAATGCAGTCGTTGCTTCAAGTTTTAATGGTAAGGAAGATTCTTCTTTTACTGCTATGCCCTTGATTTCACTCACATGTCAACACACAGCTTTTACCTAAGTCTAAGCCAATGCAGTGCTTTCTTCACTTTACAAAACGAAATAAGATTTGTGTTTTATTTGATGATATGCCAGTGTTTTCATTTAAATTCATGTTCAAAACACTGGTTTCACCTAACAGGCTGTGAATGCAGCAGTTATTCAACTTTGAAAGTTCAATAAGATAATTGTTTGTTTTGCTGTTATGTGCTTGCTTTATTCATTATCATTGTAAAACACTCCTTTTTCCTAATTCTGTGCCAAAACATTGGTTTCTTCAGTTTTCAAACAAAGCAATATATTCCTTACTTTGGCAGCTATTCACTTGTTATCACTTACAACGAAAGACCAACAACTGTTTTTACCCTGCCAAAACTGCCGGGTCATAAATTTGAAACCTAAGTTAGATTCTTGTTTCTTACACTGCTAAGCATGTGTTTTCATTTACAATCAACTTGAAAAGACTGCTTTTCCTGAACTCTGGTTGAATGCAGGGAGGTCTTTGCTTCAGAAAACCAAAAAGGAAAATTGTTTCATTGGCTGATTCAGATGTATATTCACTTAAAATCAATTTCAAGGCACTGGTTTCAATTAACTCTCTGTGAATGCAGGTGTTTCTTCAACCCGGAAATGTAAGGTAGATTATTGGTTTTTTGGTTGCTATGCCCTTGCTTTCACTCACACTTCAACAAACAGCTTTTACCTAAGGCTAAGCCTATGCAGTGGTTTCTTCACTTTAGAAAACTAATTAAGTTTTGTGTTTTATTTGTTGCTATGCCTGTGTTTTCTTTTAAATTCATGTTCAAACACTGGTTTCAGCTAACAGACTGTGAATACAGCAGTAAATTCAACTTTGAAAGTTAAGTAAAATACATATTTGCTTGACTGCTGTGCACTTGCTTTCACTCATTATCAATGTAAAAACTCTGCTTTTACCTAAGGCTATGCCAAAACACTGGCTTCTTCAGTTTTCAAAACTAACCAGTATACTCCTTACTTTGGCAGATATTCACTTGTTATCACTTAAAAGGAATGATCAACCACTGATTTTGCTCTGCCAAAACTTCAGTTTCCTCTACTTGAAACCTAAGTAAGATTCTTGTTTCTCACACTGCTAACAATAGGTTTTCAATTACAATCTACTTGAAATCACTGCTTCTCCTGAATGCTGGTAGAACGCAGGGAGTTCTTTCTTTCAGAAGACCAAAAAATAAACTGGTTTCATTGGCTGATTCACATGTGTACTCACATAAAATCAATTTCAAGACACTGGTTTCACCTAACTCTCTGTGAATTCAGTAGTTCCTTCAAGCTTGAATGGTGAGTAAGATTCTTGTTTCTTTAGCAGCTATGCCCTTGCCTTCACTCACAGGAAAATACACGGATTTTACTTAATGCTCAGCGAAGAAAGTGGTTTAATGAGTTTACACACCTAAATAAATTTGTCTTTTATTGGCTGCTAAGCCTGTGTTTTCACTTAAATTCATTTTCAAAACAATGGTTTCCCATAACAGGCTGTGAATGTAGCAGTTAATTCAACTTTGAAAGTTAAGTAAATACTTGTTTGTTTGCCTGCTATGTGCTTGCTTTCACTCATTATCAATGTAAAAACACTGCTGTTACCTAATACTATGCCAAAACACCGGTTTCTTCAGTTTTCAAATCTAAGCAATATAATCATTACATTGGCAGCTATGTACATGTTTTCACTTACAATGAATGTCAAAACACAGCTTTTACTCAGCCAAGGTTGCCGGTTCTTCTCTTTGGAAATCTAAATAAGATTCTTGCTTCTTACAATGTTATACATGTGTTTTCAAATAAAATCAACTTGAAAACACTGCTATTCCCTAACGTTGGCAGAATGCATTGAGTTCTTTGCTTTAGAAAACTAAAAAGAAACTTGTTTCATTGGCTGATTTGTATGTGTATTCATTTACAATCAACTTCAAGATACTTGTTTCACCTAACTCTCTCTGATGCAGAAGTTACTTCAAGTTTGAATGATAAATAAGATTCTTGTTTGTTTGGATGTTATGCCCTTGCTTTCAATCCCATGTCAACACACAGCTTTACCTACGTTTAAGCCAATGCAGGGGTTTCTTCACTTTCCAAAGCTAAATGAGATTTGTGTTTTCTTTGATGCTATGCTAGTGTTTTCATTTAAATTCATGTTCAAAATACTGGTTTCAACTAACAGGCTGTGAATGTAGCAATTATTTCAATTTTGAAAGTAAAGTAAGATTCTTATTGATTTGCTGCTGTGTGCTCACTTTCACTCATTATCAATGTAAAAACACTGCTTTTACCTAATGCTATGCCAAAACACTGGTTTCTTCAGATTTCAAAACTAAGCAATATACTCCTTACATTGGCAGCTAGGCACTGGTTTTCACTTACAATGAATGTCAAAACACAGCCTTTACTATGCCAAATCTGCTGGCTCCTACTTTGGAAATGTAAGTAAGGTTTTTGTTTCTTACAATGGTATACATGTGTTTTCAATTACAGTCAACTTGAAAACACTGCTTTTCCCTAAATTTGTCTGCATGTATTGAGTTATTTTTTTTTCAAAAACAAAAACCAAACTTGTTTCATTGGCTGATTTGCATGTGTATTCATTTACAATCAAACGCAAGACACTGGTTTCACCTAACTCTCTCTGATGCAGTAGTTACTTTAATTTGAAAGATAATTAAGATTCTTGTTTTTTTGGCTGCTATGCCCTTACTTTTATTGCCATGTCAACAAACAGCATTTACCTAAGGCTAAGCCTATGCAGTGTTTTCTTCACTTTACAAAACTAAATAAGATTTGTGTTTTATTTGATGCTATGCCTGTGTTTTCATTTAAATTCATGTTCAAAACACTGGTTTCAAATAACAGGCTGTGAATACAGCAGTTATATTCAACCTTGAAAGTTAACTTAGATACTTATTTGTTTGGTGGCTGTTCCCTTGCTTTCACTCGTTTTCAAAGTAAAAACACAGTTTTACCTAATGCTATGCCAAAACACTGATTTCTTCAGTTTTCAAAACTAGGCAATATACTCCTTACATTGGCAGCTATTCATTGTTTATCACTTTCAATGTATGACCAACCGCTGCTTTTACTCTGCCAAAGCTGCCAGTTCATCACTTTTGAAACCTAAGTAAGATTCTTTTTTCTTACACTGCTAAGCATGTGTTTTCAAATATAATCAACTTGAAAAACTTATTTTCCTAACGGTGGTTGAATGCAGGGAGTTCTTTACTTCAGAAAACCAAAAAGAAACCTTGTTTCATTGCCTGATTAACATGTGTATTCACTTAAAATCAATTTCAAGGCACTGGTTTCCGCTAACTCTCTGTGAAGGTAGTAGTTACTTCAAGTTTGTAAGGTTAGTAAGATTCTAGTTTGTTTGGCTGCTATGACTTTGCTTTCAATCACATGTCAACATGCAGCTTTACCTAAGATTAAACCAATGCAGTGTTTTCTTCACTTTGCAAATCTAAATGGGATTTGTGTTTTATTTGATGCTATGCTTGTGTTTTCATTTAAATTCATGTTTAAAACACTGGTTTCAACTCACAGGCTGTGAATGCAGCAGTTAATTCAACTTTGAAAGTTAAGTAAGATACTTATTTTGCTACTGTGCCCTTGCTTTAATTCATTATCAGTGTTAAAACACTGCTTTTAATGTATGCTATGCTAAAACACTGGTTTCTTCAGTTTTCAATACTAAGCAATATACTCCTTATATTGGCTGGTGTTAACTTGTTATCACTTACTATGAATGACCAGCCATTCTTTTATTCTGCCAAAGCTGCCGTTACTTAACTTTTGAAATCTAAGAAGGATTCTTATTTCTTAAACTGCTAAGCATGTGTTTTCAATTACAATCAACTTCAAAACACTGCTTTTCCTGAAAACTTGTTGAATGCAGTGAGTTCTTTGCTTCAGAAAACCAAAAAGGAAACTTCCTTCATTGGCTGATTTGCATGGTATTCACTTAAAATCAATTTCAAGGCACCAGTTTCACCTAACTCTCTGTGAATGCAGTAGTTACATCCAGTTTGAAATTTAAGTAAGATTCTTTTTTGTTTGGCTGCTATGTCATTGCTTTCACACACATGTCAACACACGGATTTTACCTAATGCTAAGCCAATGCATTGGTTTCTTCACTTTACAACCGTAAATAAGATTTGTCTTTTATTGGCTGCTATGCCTGTGTTTTCATTAAAATTCGTCTTCAAAACACTGGTTTCCAGTAACAGGCTGTGAATGCAGCAGTTAATTCAACTTTGAAAGTTAAGTAAGATACTTGTTTTTTTGGCTCCTATGCACTTGCTTTCACTCATTATCAATGTAAAAACACTGCTTTTACCTAATATTATGCCAAAACACTGGTTTCTTCAGTTTTCAAAACTAAGCAATATACTCATTACACTGGCAGCTATACACTTGTTTGCACTTATAATGAATGTCAAAACACTGATTTTACTATGCCAAAGCTGATGGTTCCACGCTTTGGAAATCTAAGTAAGATTCTCATTCCTACAATGCTATACATTTGTTTTCAATTACAATCAACCTGAAAGCTCTACTTTTCCTCAATGCTTGTTGAAAGCAGTGAGTTCTTTGATCCAGAAAACCAAAAAGTAATCTTATTTCATTGGCTGATTTGCATGTGTATTCATTTACAATCAACTTCAAGACACTGGTTTCAACTCACTCTCTGTGAATGCAGTAGTTACTTCAAGTTGAATGGTAAGTAAGATTCTTGTTTGTTTGGCTGCTATGTCCTTGCTTTCACTCACATGTCGAACACAGATTTTCTGAAGTCTAAGCCAATGCACTGTTTCTTCACTTTCAAAACTAAATAAGATTTGTGTTTTATTTGATGCTATGCCTGTGTTTCATTTAAATTCATATTCAAAACTCTGGTTTCACCTAACAGGCTGGGAATTCAGCAGGTAATTCAACTTTGAAAGTTAAGTAAGATACTTATTTTTTGGCTGCTGTGTGTTTGTTTTCACTCATTGTCAATGTAAAAACACTTCTTTTACCTAATGCTATGCCAAAACACTGGTTTTTCCAGTTTTCAAAACTAAGCAATATACTCCTTACATATGCAGTTATTCACTTGTTATCAAATACAACGAATGACCAACCACTGCTTTTACTGTGCCAAAGATGCCGGTAGCTCACTTTTGAAACCTAAATAGGAATCTTGTTCCTTACCCTGCTAAGCATGTGTTTTCAATTACAATCAACTTGAAAACACTCTATTTCCTGAATGCTGATTGAATGCAGTGTGTATTTGCTTCAGAAAACCATAAAGGAAAATTGTCCTATTGACTGATTTGCATGTGCATTCACTTAAAATCTTTTTCAAGGCACTGGTTTCACCTAGCTCTCTGTGAATGCTGTAGTTCTTTCAAGTTTGAAAGGTAAGATTCTTGTTTGTTTGGCTGCTATGCCCTTGCTTTCCCTGACATTTAAACACACAGCTTTCACCTAATGCTCAGCCAAGGAAGTGGTATATTTAGTTTACAAACCTAAGGAAGTTTTGTCTTTTATTGCCTGCTATGCCTGTGTTTTCACTGAAATTCATCTTCAAAACTCTGGTTTCCCATTACACGTGGTGAATTCAGCAGTTAATTCTACTATGAAAGCTAAGAATGATATATATTTGTTTGGCTGTGGTCGCTTGCTTTCACTCATTAACAATGGAAAAACACTGCTTTTACCTAATGCTATCCCAAAGCACTGGTTTCTTCAATTCACAAAGCTCAGCAGTATCTTCTATTCCTTGGCAGTTTTTCAATTGTTATCACATAAAATGAATGACCAACCTATGCTTTTACTCTGCCAAAGCAGCTGGTTCCTCCCTTTTGAAGGGATTCTTGTTTCTTACAATGCTATACATGTGTTTTCAATTACATTCAACTTGAAAACACTTCTTTTCCTGAATGCTGGTTGAATTCAGTCATTCTTTACTTAAAAAAACTCAAAAGGAAACTTGTTTCCTTGGCTGATTGGCATGTGGATTCACTTAAAATCAACTTCAAGGCACTGGTTTCACCTAACTCTCTGTGAATGCAGTCTTTACTTCAAGTTTGAAAAGTAAATAAGATTCTTGTTTGTTTGGCTGCTATGCCCTGCTTTCAAAGACATGTCAACACACAGCTTTTTCCTAAGGCTAAGCCAATGCAGGGATTTCTTCACTTTACAAAACTAAATAAGGTTTGTGTTTTATTTGATGCTATACCTGTGTTTTCATTTAAATTAATGTTTAAAATCCTGGTTTTACCTAACATGCTATGCCAAAACACTGGTTTCTTCAGTTTCCAAAACTAAGCAATATACTCCTTCCATTGGCAGCTATTCACTTGTTTTGAATTACAATGATTATCAAAACACTGCTTTTACTCTGCCAAAGCTGCAGGTTCCCCACCTTGGTAATCTAAGTATCATTCTTTTTCTTACAATGCAATATATGTGTTTTCAATTACAACCAACTTGAAAACATTACTCTTCCCTAACATTGGCTGAATTCATTGAGTTTTTGTTTCAGAATACCAAAAAGGAAACTTTTTTCATTGGCTGGTTTGCATATGTATTCATTTACAATCAACTTCAAGACACTGGTTTCACCAAACTCTCTGTGAATGCAATAGTTACTTCAAGTTAGAAAGGTAATTAAGATTATTTTTTCTTAGGATGCTATCCCCTTTCTTTCACTCACATGGCAACACACGGGTTTTACCTAATGCTAAGCCAATGCAATGGTTTCTTCACTTTATAATCCTAAATAAGATTTGTCTTATATTTGCTGCTATGCTTTTGTTTTCACTTAAAATCAACTTCAAAACACTGGCTTCCCGTAACAGGCTGTGAATGCAGCAGGTAATTCAACTTTGAAAGTTAAGTAAGATAATTGTTTGATTGGCTGCTAAGCACTTGCTTTCAGTCATTATCAATATAAAAACACTGCTTTTGCCTAATACTATGCCAAAACACTGGTTTCTTCAGTTTTCAAAACTAATCAATATACTCATTACATTGACAGCTATGTACTTGTTTTCACTTACAATGAATGTCAAAACACTGCCTTTACTATGCCAAAGCTGCTGGTTCCTCACTTTGGAAATCTAAGTAAGTTTCCTGTTTCTTACAATGCTATACATGTGTTTTCAATTACAATCAACTTGAAAACACTGGTTTTCCTGACCTCTGGTTGAATGCAGTGAGTTCTTAAGTTCAGAAAACCAAAAAGGAAACATGTATCAATGGATGATTTGCATGTGTATTCATTTACAATCAACTTTAAGACACTGGTTTCACCTCTCTGTGTATGCAATAGTTACTTCAAAATTGAAAGGTAAGGAAGATTATTGTTTATTTGGTTGCTATGCCCTTGCTTTCACTCGCAGGTCAACACAAAGATTTTACCTAATGCTAAGCCAATGCAGGGGTTTCTACACTTTACAATCGTATGTAAGATTTGTCTTTTATTTGCTGCTATTCTTGTGTTTTCACTTGAATTCATCTTCAAAACACTGGTTTTATGTAACAGGCTGTGAATGCAGCAGTTAATTCTACTCAGAGAGTTAAGTAAGATACTTATTTGGCAGCTGTGTGCTTGCTTTCACTCATTATCAATCTAAAAACACTGCTTTTACCTAATACTATGCCAAAACACTGGTTTCTTCAGTTTTCAAAACTAAGCAATAAACTCATTACATTGGCAGCTATGCAATTGTTTTCACTTACAATGAGTATCAAAACACTGATTCTACTCTGCCCAAGCTGCCAGATACCCACCTTGGTAATCTAAGTAAGATTCTCTTTTCTTACATTGGTATACATGTGTTTTCAAATACAATCAACTTGAAAACATTACTTTCACTAATGTTGGCTAAATGCATTGTGTTCTTTGTTTCAGAATAGCAAAAAGGAAACTTTTTTCTTTGGCTGATTTGCATGCGTTTTCATTTTTTATCAACTTCAAGGCACTCGTTTCACCTAACTATCTGTGAGTGAAGTACTTTCTTCAAGTTTGAAAGACAAGTAAGATTCTTGTTTGTTTGGCTGTTATGCCCTTGCTTTCACTCACATGTCAACACACAGCTTTTACCTAAGGGTAAGCCAAGGCAGTGGTTTCTTTACTTTACAAAAGTAAATGAGATTTATGTTTTATTTGATGTTGTGCCTGTGTTTTCATTTAAATTCATGTTCCAAACACTGGTATCACCTAACAGGCTGTGAATGAAGCAGTTAATTCAACTTTGAAAGTAAAGTAAGTTTCTTATTTGACTATTGTGAACTTGCTTTCACACATTATCAATGTAAAATCACTGCTTTTACCTAATATTATGCAAAAACATAGGTTTCATCAGTTTTCAAAACTAAACAAAATACTCCTTTCATTGGCAGCTATTCACTTGTTATCACTTACAAAAAAGGACCAAACAATTCTTTTACTCTGCCAAAGCTGCCGGTTCCTCACTTTGGAAATCTAAGTAAGATTCTTGTTTCTTACCATGGTACACATGCGTTTTCAATCACAATCAACTTGAACACACTGCTTTTCCCTAATTTTGGCTGAATGCATTTTGTTCTTAGCTTTAGAAAACCAAAAAGAAACTTGTTTCTTTGGCTGATTTGCATATGTATCCATTTGCAGTCGACATCAAGACACCGGTTTCACCTATCTCTCTGTGAATGCAGGAGGTACTTCAAGTTTCAAAGTTAAGTAAGATTCTCATTTGTTTGTCTCCAAAGCCCTTGCTTTCACTACCAAGTCATCACACAGCTATTACCTAAGGCTAAGCCTATGCAGTGGTGTCATTATTTTACACAACTCAATAAGATTTGTGTTTTATTTGATGGTATGCCTGTGTTTTCATTTAAATTCATGTTCAAAACACTGGTTTCACATAGCAAGCTGTCAATGCAGCAGTTAATTCAACTTTGAAAATTAAGTAAGATACCAATTTGTTTGGGTACTGTGTGCTTGCTTTCATCAATATCAATGTATAAACACTGATTTTATGTAATGCTATGCCAAAACACTGGTTTCTTCAGTTTTCCAAACTAGGCAGTATACTCCTTACATTGGAAGCTATTCACAAATCAGTTACAACGAATGACCAAGTACTTCTTTTACTCTGCCAAAGCTGCTGGTTCCTCATTTTGAATCCCAGTAAGATTCTTGTTTCTTACACTGGTAAGCATGTGTTTTCAATCACAATCATCTTGAAAACACTGTTTTTCCTGAACACTGGATGAATGCAGAGAGTTCCTTGCTCCAGAAACCAAAAATGGGAACCTGTTTCATTGACTGATTTGCATGTGTATTCGCTTAAATTAAATTTCAATAAACTGGTTTCACCTAACTGTCTGTGAATACAGTAGTTACTTCAAGTTTGAAAGGTAAGTAAGATTCTTGTTTGTTGGACTGCTATGTAGTTGCTTTCAGTCACATGTCAACACACGGATTTTACCTAAAGGTAAGGCAAGGCAGTGATTTCTTTACTTTACAATGCTAAATAAGATTTGTATTTTATTTGCTGCTATGCCTGTGTTTTCACTTAAATTCATCTTCAAAACACTGGTTTCCCATAACAGGCAGTGAATGCAGCAGTTAATTCAACTTTGAATGTTTTGTAAGGTACTTGTTTGTCTGGCTGCTAGGTGCTTGCTTTCACTCATTATCAATGTAAAAGCGCTGCTTTTAACTAATATTATGCCAAAACACTGGTTGTTTAAGTTTTCAAAACAAAGAAATCTACTCGTTACTTTTGCAGCTATGCACTTGTTTTCACTTACAATGAATGTCAAAACACTGCTTTTAAAATGCCAAAGCTGCGGTTCCTCAATTTGGAAATCTAAGTAAGATTCTTGTTTCTTACATTGTTATACATGTGTTTTCAATTAAAATCAACTTGAGAACACTGCTTTTCCCTAATGTTGGCTGAATGAACTGAGTTCTTTGCTTTAGAAAACAAAAAGGAAACCTGTTTCATTGGCTCATTAGCATGTGTACTCGTTTACAATCAACTTCAAGGCATTCGTTGCACCTAACTCTCTGTGAGTGCTGTACTTAATTCAGGTTTGAAATGCAAGTAAGATTCTTGATTGTTTGACTTCTATGACCTTGCTTTCAATCACATGTCAACACACAGCTTTTACCTAAGGCTAAGTGAATGCAGGGCTTTCTTCACTTTATAAAACTAAATAAGATTTGTGGGTTTTTTTATGCTATGCCTTTGTTTTCATTTAAATTCATCTTCAAAACCCTGGTTCCCCATAACAGGCTGTGAACGCAGCAATTAATTCAACTTTCAAAGTTAAGTAAGATACTTGTTTGCTTTGATGCTTTGTGCTTGCTTTCACTCATTATCAATGTAAAAACACTGCTTTTACTTAATACTATGTCAAAACACTGGGTTCTTCAGCTTTCAAAACTAAGCAATATACTCCTTACATTGACAGCTATTCACTTATCAGGTACAACGAATGACCAAAGACTTCTTTTACTCAGCCAAATCTGCTGGTTCCTCATTTTGAAACCTAAGCAAGATTCTTGTTTCTTACACTGCTAAGCATGTGTTTTCAATTACAATAAACTTGAAAACACTGTTTTCCCTGAATGCTGGTTGAAAACAGAGTGTTCCTTTCTTCAGAAAACAAAAATGGAAACTTGTTTCATTGGTTGATTTACATGTGTATTCACTTAAAATCAATTTCAATGCACTGATTTCACATAACTCTCTGTGAATGCAGTAATTACTTCAAGTTTGAAAGGTAAGTAAGATTCTTGTTTGTTTGACTGCTATGTCCATGCTTTCAGTCACATGTCAACACACGGATTTTACCTAATGCTAAGCCAAAGCAGGGATTTCTTCACATTACAATGCAAAATAAGATTTGTCTTTTATTTTCTGCAATTCCTGTGCTTTCACTTAAATTCATCTTCAAAACAGTGGTTTCCCTTAACATTCTGTGAATACAGCAGTTAATTCAACGTTGAAAGCTATGTAAGGTACTTGTTTATTGGGCTGCTATTCACTTGCTTTCACTCATTAGCAATGTAAATACACTGCTTTTACCTAATACTATGCCAAAACCCTGGTTTCTTCAGTTTTAAAAACTAAGCCATATGCTTATTACATTGGCAGCTATGCAGTTGTTTTCACTTACAATAAATATGAAAGCACTGCTTTTACTATGCCAAAGCTGCCGAATCTTCACTTTGGAAATCTAAGAATGATTCTTGTTTCTTAAAATGCTATACATGTGCTTTCAATTACAAACAACTTGAAAGCACTGCTTTTCCCTAACTTTGTCTGCATGCATTGAGTTCTTTACTTTAGAAAACCAAAAAAGAAAGTTGTTTCATTGAATGATTGGCATGTGTATTCATTTACCATCAACCTCTAGACACTGGTTTCACCAAATCTCTGTGAATGCAATAGTTAATTCAAGTTTGTAAGGTAAGTAAGATTCTTTTTTGTTTGGCTGCTATGACCTTGCATTCACTCACATGTCAACACACAGATTTTACCTAAGGCTTATCCTATGCAGTGGCTTCTTGACATTACAAAACTATATAAGATTTGTGTTTTATTTGAGGCTATGCTTGTGTTTTCCTTTAAATTCAAGATCAAAACTCTGGTTTCACCTAACAGGCTGTGAATGCAGCAGGTAATTCAACTTTGAAATTTAAGTAAGACACTAATTTTTTAGCGACTCTGCCCATGCTTTCATTCATTATCAATATAAAAGCACTGCTTTTACCGAATGCTATGCCAAAACACTGGTTTCTTCAGTTTTCAATACTAAGCAATATACTCCTTACATTGGCAGCTTTTCACTGTTTATCACTTAAAACAAATGATCAATCACTGCTTCTACTCTGCCAAAGATGCCATTTCCTCACTTTTGAAACCTAAGTAAGATTCTTGTTTCTTACACTGCTAAGCATGTGTTCTCATTTAAAATCGATTTCAAAACACTGCTTTTCCTGAAACGTGGGTGAATGCAGGGAGTTCTTTCCTTAAGAAAACAAAAAGGAAACTTGTTTCTTTGGTTGATTCGCAAGTGTATTCATTTACAATCAACTTCAAGACACTGGTTTCACCTAACTCTCTGTGAATTCAGTAGTTACTTTAAGTGTGAAAGGTAAGTAAGATGCTTGTTTGTTTGGCTGCTATCCCCGTGCTTTCACTCACTTGCCTACTCACGGATTTTACCTAATTCTAAGCCAATACAGTGGTTATTCACTTTACAATCCTAAAGAAGATTTGTCTTTTATTTGCTGCTATTCCTGTGTTTTCACTTAAATTCATCGTCAAAACAGTGGTATCCCTTAACAGTCTGTGAATGCAGCAGTTAATTCAAATTTGAAAGTTATTTAAGGTACTTGTTTATTTGGCTGCTTTGCTCTTGCTTTCACTCATTATCAATGTCAAAACACTGCTTTTACCTAATACTGTGCCAAAACACTTGTTTCTACAGTTTTCAAAACTTAATAATATTTGTGTATTATTTGATTTTGTGCCTTTGTTTTCATTTAAATTCATGTACAAAACCCTCGTTTCAACTAACAGGCTGTGAATGCAGCACTTAATTCAACTTTGAAACTTAAGTAAGATATTTATTTGTTTGGCTGCTGTGCCC
The DNA here is from genome assembly GCA_029593785.1 of Cabassous unicinctus. Lineage (NCBI taxonomy): Eukaryota > Metazoa > Chordata > Mammalia > Cingulata > Chlamyphoridae > Cabassous > Cabassous unicinctus. The sequence continues at coordinate 55,890 of JAQZBX010002383.1, read as the reverse complement.
TTGCTTTCACTAACATGTCAACACAGGGATTTTACATAATTCTAAGCCAATGCAGCGGTTTCTTCACTTTACAATCCTAAATAAGATTTGTCTTTTATTTGCAGTGATGCCTGTGTTTTCACTTAAATTCATCTTCAAACACTGGTTTCCCATAACACTCTGTGAATGCAGCAGTTAATTTTACTTTGAAAATTAAGTAAGGTACATGTTTATTTGGCTGCTATGCGCTTACTATCACTCATTATGAATGTACAAACACTGCATTTACCTAATACTCAGCCAAAACAATGGTTTCTTCCGTTTTCAAGACTAAGCAATATATTCATTAACTTTGCAGCTATGCACTTGTTTTGAATTACAGTGAATGTCAATATATTGCTTTTACCATGCCAAAGCTGCCAGTTCCTCACTTTGGAAATCTAAGTGAGATCCTTGTTTCTTACAATGCTATACAGGTGTTTTCAATTACAATCAACTTGAAAACACTGCTTTTCTCTAACGTTGGCTGAATGCATTGAGTTCTTTGCTTCAGAAAACCAAAAAGAAACTTATTTCATTAGCTGAATTGCAGGTGTATTCATTTACAGTCAACTTCAAGATACTGGTGTCAACTATCTCTCTGTGAATGCAGTAGTTATTTCAAGTTTGAAGGTTAGGTAAGATTATTGTTTATTTGGCACTATTCCCTTGCTTTCACTCACATGTAAACACACAGCTTTTACCTAAGTGTAAGCCAATGTACTGGTTTCTTCACTTTAGAAAACTATAGGAGATTTGTATTTTATTTGATGCTATACCTGTGCTTTCATTTAAATTCATGTTCAAAACACTGGTTTCACCTAACAGGCTGTGAATGCAGCAGTGAATTAAACTTTGAAAGGTAAGTAAGATACTTATTTGTTTCTGCTGTGAGCTTGCTTTCACTCATTATCAATGTACAAACACTGCTTTTACCTAATGCTATGCCAAAACACTGGTTATTTCAGTTTTCAAAAATAAGCAATATACTCCTTACATTGACAGCTATTCACTTTTTATCCCTTACAATGAATGGCCAACCACTGCTTTTAGTCTGCCATAGCTGCCATGTCCTTAACTTGAAACCTAAGTAAGATTCTTGTTTCTTACACTGCTAAGCATGTGTTTTCAATTACAATCAACTTGAAAAACATTGCTTTCCCTGAATGCTGGCTGAATGCAGGGAGTTCTTCGGTTCAGAAAACCAAAAAAGAAACTTGTTTCATTGCCTGAATTCCTTGTGTATTCACTTAAAATCATTTTAAATGCACTGGTTCCACCTAACTCTCTATGAATGCAGTAGTTACTTCAAGTTTGAAAGGTAAGTAAGATTCTTGTTTGTTTGGATGTTATGACATTGCTTTCACTCACATGTCAACACAGGGATTATACCTAATTCTAAGCCAATGCAGTGGTTTCTCAACTTTACGATCCTAAATAAGATTTGTATTTTATTTGCTGCTATGCCTTTGTTTTCACTTAAATTCATCTTTAAAACACTGGTTTCCCTTAACAGGGTGTGAATGCACCAGTTAATTCAACTTTGAAAATTAAGTAAGGTTCTTGTTTGTTTGGCTGTTATGCATTTGCTTTCACTCATTATCAATATAAAAACACTGCTTTTACCTAATACCAGGGCAAAAACACTGATTTCTTCTGTTTTCAAAACCAAGCCAAATACTCATTACATGGGCAGCTATGCACTTCTTTTCACTTAACAATGAACGTCAAAACACTACTTTTAGTATGCCAAATGTGCCGGTACCTCACTTTGGAAATCTTAGTATGATTCTTGTTTCTTACAATGCTATACACATGTTTTCAATTGCAATCAACTTGAAAGAACTGCTTTTTCCTAATCTTGGCAGAATTCAGAGTTATTTGATTTAGAAAACCAAAAAAGAGTCTTGTTTCATTGGCTGACTTGCAAGTGTAGACAATTACACTCAACATCAAGACACTGGTTCACCTAACACTCTGTGAATGCAGTAGCTACTTCAAGTTTGAAAGGTAAGTAAGATTCTTTTATGTTTGGCTGAAATGCCCTTGCTTTCACCCACATGTCAACACACACATTTTAACTAAGGCTAAGCCAATGCCATGGTTTCTTCACTTTACAAAACTAAATAAATTTTGTGTTTTATTTGATGCTAAGCCTGTGTTTCATTTAAAATCATGTTCAAAACTCTAGTTTCACCTAACAGGATGTGAATGCAGCAGTTAATTTAACTTTGAATGTTAAGTAAGATACTTATTTGTTTGGCTGCTGTGCCCTTGCTTTCACTCATTATCAATGTAAAAACACTTATTTTAACTAAGGCTATGCCAAACCCTGGGTTCGTTAGTTTTCAAAACTAAGCAATATACTCCTTACATTGGCAGCTATTCACTTGTTATCACTTACAACGAATGAAAATTCATTGCTTTTACTCTGCCAAACTGTCGGTTCCACAACTTGAATCCTAAGTAAGATTCTTGTTTTTGCACTGCGAAGCATGGGTTTTCAATTACAATCAACTTGAAAACACTGCTTTCCTGAACAATTGTTGAATGCAGGGAGTTCTTTGCTTTAGAAAACCAAAAATGAAACTTGTTTCATTGGCCGTTTCACATGTGTATTCACTTAAAATCAATTTCAAGGCACTGGTTTCACCTCACTCTCTGTGAATGCAGTAATTCCTTCAAGTTTGAAAGGTAAGTAAGATTCTTGTTTTTCCGCTGCTAAGTCCTTGATTTCACTCACATGTCATCACATGGATTTTACCTAATGCTAAGCCAATGCAGTGTTTTCTTCACTTCACAAAACCAAATAATATATGTGTTTTATTTGATGGTATACCTGTGTTTTCATTTAAATTCATGTTCAAAACACAGGTTTCATCTAACCGGCTGTGAATGCAGCAGTTAATTCATATTTGAAAGTTGAGAAAGATATTTATATTTTTGACTGTGGTGCGCTTGCTATGACTCACTATCAACGTTAAAACACTAATTTTACCTAATGCTATGCCAAAACACTGGTTTCTTGAGTTTTCAAAACTAAGCAATATATTCATTCCATTGGCAACTTTCACTTGCTATCACTTACAACGAATGACCAATCACTGCTTTTACTCTGCAAAAACTGCCGTTACCTCATATTGAAACCTAAGTAAGATTCTTGTTTCTTACACTGCTAAGCATGTGTTTTCAAATACCATCAACTTGAAAACACTGCTTTTCCCTAAACTTGGCTGAATTCAGAGTTCTTTGATTTAGAAAACCAAAAAAGAAACTTGTTTCATTGGCTGATTTGCATGTGTATTCCTTTACAATCAACTTCAAGACACTGGTTTCACCTAATTCTCTATGAATGCAATAGGTACTTCAAGTTTGAAAGGTAAGTAAGATTCTTGTTAGTTCGGATTCTTTGTCCTTGCTTTCACCCAGAAGTCAACGCAGGGATTTTACCTAATGCTAAGTCAATTAAGTGTTTTTTTCACTTTTTAATCCTAAGTAATATTTGTCTTTTATTTTCTGCTTTGCCTGTGTTTTCATTTAAATTCATCTTTAAAACTATGGTTTCCCCTAACAGGTTTTGAATGCAACAGTTAATTCAAATTTGAAAGTTAAGTAAGATACTTTTTGTTTGGCTACTATGTGCATACTTTCATTAATCAATGTGAAAAAAACTGCTTTTATGTATTACTATGTCACAACACTGGCTGCTTCAAGTTCAAAACTTAGCAATATACCCATTACATTGGGAACTATGCATTTGGTTTCAATTATAATGAATGTCAAAACACTGCTTTTACTTTGCCAAAGCTGCCGGTTCCTCACTTTGGAAATCTAAGTAACATTCTTGTTTCTTACAATGCTATACCTGTGTTTTCAATTACAATCAAATTGAAAACACTGCTTTTCCCTAACAAGGTGAATGCATTGAGATCTTTGCTTTAGAAAACCAAATAAGAAACTTGTTTCATTTGCTGATTTGCATGTGTATTCTATTACAATCAACTTCAAGACACTGGATTCACCTAACACACTGTGAATGCAGTAATTACTTCAAGTTTGAAGAGTAAGTAAGATTCTTTTATGTTTGGCTGCTATGCCCTTGCTTTCACTCACATGAAATCACACATTTTTACCTAAGGATAAGCCAATGCAGTGGTTTCTTCACTTTAGAAAACTTAATAAATTTTGTGTTTTATTTGATGCTAAGCCTGTGTTTTCCTTTAAATTCATGTTCAAAACACTGGTTTCATTTAACAGGCTGTGAATGCATCTGTTAATTCAACTTTGAAAGTTAAGTAAGATACTTATTTGTTTGGCTGCTGTGCACTTGCTTTCATTTATTATCAATGTAAAAACACGTCTTTTACCTAATGCTATGCCAAAACACTGGTTTCCTCAGTTTTCAAAACTAAGTAATATACACCTGGCACGGGAAGCTCTTCAAATGTTATCACTTACAACGAATGACCATCCAATGCTTTTACTCTGCCAAACTGCTGGTTCCACAACATGAATCCTAAGAAAGATTCTTGTTTCTTACATTGCAATACATGTGTTTTCAATTACAATCAACTTGAAAACAGTGCTTTTCCTGAACACTGGTTGAATGCAGGGAGTTCTTTGCTTTAGAAAACCAAAAATGAAACTTGTTATATTGGCTAATTTGCATGTGTATTAATTTACATTCAACTTCAAGACACTCGTTTCTCCTAACTCTCTGTGAATGCTGTAGCTACTACAAGTTTGAAAGGTAGGTAAGATTTTTTTTTGTTTCGCTACTATGCTCTTGCTTTCACTGACATGTCAACACACAGCATTTACCTAAGGCTAAGCCTATACAGTGGTTTCTTCACTTTACAAAACTAAATAAGATTTGTCTTTTATTTGCTGATATGCCAGTATTTTCATTTAAATTCATGTTCAAAACACTGTTTTCACCTAACACCTGTGAATGCAGCAGTTAATTCAACTATGAAACTTAAGTAAGATACTTATTTCTTCGGTTGCTGTGCAGTTGCTTTCACTCATTATAATTTTAAAAACACTGTTTTACTTAATACTATGCCAAAACACTGGTTCCTTCAGTTTTCAAAACTAAGCAATATACTTATTACCTTGGCAGGATTGCACTTGTTTTCACTTACAATGAATGTCAAAACACTGCTTTTACTCTGCCAAAGCTGCCGGATCTTCACTTTTGAAACCAAATGAAGATTCTTGGTGCTTACAATGCTATACATGTGTTTTCAATTACAACCAAATTGAAAACAGTGCTTTTCCATAACGTTGGCTCAATGCATTGTGTTCTTTGCTTCAGAGAACCAGAAAGGAAACTTGTTTCATTGGCTGATTTGCATGTGTAATCATTTACAATCAAGTTCAAGACACTGGTTTCACCTAACTCTCTGTGAATGAAGTAGTTATTTCAACTTTTAAAGGTAAGTAAGATTCTTGTTTGTTTGGATACTATGCCCTTTCTTTCAGTGACATGTCAACCCAGCTTTTAACTTAGACTAAGCCAAAGTAGTGGTTTCTTCACTTTACAAATCTAAATAGGATTTCTTTTTCTTTCAAGCTATGCCAGTGTTTTCATTTAAATTCATGTTCAAAACACTGGTTTCATCTAACAGGCTGTGAATGTAGCAGTTAATTCAACTTTGAAAGTTAAGTAAGATACTTGTTTTTTTGAATGCTGTGCACTTCCTTTCACTCATTATCAATGTAAAAACACTGCTTTTACCTTATGCTTGCCAAAACACTGATTTTTTCAGTTTTCAAAACTAAGCAATAATATTCCATACATTGGCAGCTATTCACTTGTTATCACTTTCAACGAATGACCAACCATTACTGTTACTCTGCCAAAGCTGCCGGTTCCTCATTTTGAAACCTAAGTAAGATTCTTGTTTCTTACACTGCTAAGCTTGTGTTTTCAATTGCAATCAACTTGTAAACACTGCTTTTCTTGAACGCTGGTTGAATGCAAGGAGTTCTCTGCTTCAGAAAATAAAAAAGGAAACTTGTTTCATTGGCTGATTTGCATGTGTATTCACTTAAAATCTATTTCAAACACTGGTTTCACCTACCTCTCTGTGAATGCAGAACTTACTTCAAGTTTGAAAGGTTATTAAGATTCTTGTTTATTTGGCTGCTATGACCTTGCTTTCACTCACATGTCAACACACGGATTTTCCCCAATGCTAAGCCAATGCAGTGTTTTCTGAACTTTACCATCCTAAATATGATTTGTATTTTATTTGCTGCTCTGCTTTGTTTTCACTTAAATTCATCTTCAAAAGTTGGCTTCCTGTAAGAGGGTGTGAATTCACTAATAAATTCAACTTTGAAATTAATAAGGCACTTGTTTGTTTGGCTCCTATGCACTTGCTTTCACTCCTTATCAATGAAAAAACACTGCTTTTACCTAATACTCTGCCAAAACAATGGTTTCTTCAGTTTTCAAAACTATGCAATATACTCATTACATTGACAGCTTTGCACATGTTTTCACTTACAGTGAACATCGAAACACTTCTATAACTTTACCAAAGCTGCTGGTTACTAACTTAGTAAATCTAAGAAAGATTCTTGTTTCTTACATTGCTATACATGTGTTTTCAATTACAATCAACTTGAAAACACTGCTTTTTCCAAACATTGGCTAAATGCATTGAGTGCTTTGCTTTAGAAAATGAAAAAAGGAACTTGTGTCATTGGCTGATTTCCATGTGTATTTATTTTCTATCAATTTCAAAACACTGGTTTCGCCTTCCTCTCTGTGAATGCAGTAGTTATTTCAAGTTTGAAAGGTAAATAAGATTCTTGTTTGTTTGGCTACTATGCCCTTGCTTTCACTCACATATCATAACCCAGCTTTTAGTTAAGGCTAAGCCATTGCAGTGGTTTCTTCAGTTTACACAACTAAATAAGGTATGTGTTTCATTTGATGCTATACCTGTGTTTTCATTTAAATTCATGTTCAAAACACTGGTTTCACCTCACAGGTTGTGAATGCAGCAGGTAATTCAACTTTGAAAATTAAGTAAGATACTTATTTGTTAGGCTGCTGTCAATTATTTTCACTCATTATGAATGCAAAAACATTGCTTTTACCTAATACTATGCCAAAACAATGGTTTCTTCTGTTTTCAAAACTATGCAATATACCCATTACATTGACAGCTATACCCTTATTTTCACTTACACTGAAAGTCAAAACAATGCTATAACTCTTCCAAAGCTACCGGTTCCTCACTTTGTAAATCTAAGAAAGATTCTTGTTTCTTACAATGCTATACATGTGTTTTCAATTACCATCAACTTGAAAACACTGCTTTTCCCTTATGTTGGCTGAATGCATTGAGTTCTTTGGTTCTTAAAACTAAAAAAGAAACTTTTTTCTTTGGCTTATATGCATGTGTATTCATTTACAAAGAACTTCATATCACTGGTTTCACCTAACTCTCTGTGAATGCAGTAGTTATTTCAAGTTTGTCAGGTAAGTAAAATTCTAGTTTCTTTGGATGCTATGCCCGTCCTTTTATTCACATGTCAACACACAGCTTTTACCTAAGGCTAAGCCAATGCAGTGGTTTATTCACTTTCCAAAAGTAAATAAGATATGTGTTTTATTTGTTGCTATACCTGTATTTTCATTTAAATTCACGTTCAAAACCCAGGTTTCACTTAACAGGGTGTGAATGCAGCAGTTAAAACAAATTTGAAATTTAAGTAAGATAGTTATTTGTTTGGCTGCTGTGCACTTGCTTTCACTCATTATGAATGTAAAAACACTGCTTTTACCTAATGCAATGCCATAACACTGGTTTCTTCAGTTTTGAAAACTAAGCATAATGCTCCTTACATTTTCAGCTCTTCACTTGTTATCACTTACAATGAATGAAAACCACTGCTTTTACTCAGCCAAAGCTGCTGGTTCCTCAACTTGAAATCTAAGTAATACTCTTGATTCTTACACTGCTAAGCAAGTGTTTTCAATTAAAATCAACTTGAAAACACTGTTTTTCCTGAACGATGGTTGAATGCAGGGAGGTATTGCTTCAGAAAACCAAAAAGGTAACTTGTTTCATTCTCTGATTCGCATGCATGTTTACTAAAAATCAATTACAAGGCACTTGTTTCACCTAACTCTCTGTGGAGGCAGTACTTACTTCAGGTTTTAAAGGTAAGTAAGATTCTGGTTTGTTTTGCTGCTAAGCCCTTGCGTAAACTCACATGTCAACACATGGATTTTACCTAATTCTCAGCCAATGGAGTGGTTTCTTCACTTTAGAATCCTAAAGAAAATTTGCCTTTTATTTGTTGCTATGCCTGTGTTTTCACTTAAATTCATCCTCAAAACACTAGTTTCCCTCAACAGTCTGTGAATGCAGCAGTTAATTCATCCTTGAAAGTTATGTACGGTACTTGTTTGTTTGGCTGCTGTGCACTTGCTTTCACTCATTATCAATGTAAAAACACTGCTTTTACCTAATACCTTGCATAAACACTGGTTTTGTCAGTTTTCAAAAGTAAGCAGTATTCTTATTACATTGGCATCTATACACTTGTTTTCACTAACAATGAATGTCAAAACAATACTTTTACTCTGCCAAAGTTGGTCGTTCCTCACTTTGGAAATCTAAGTAAAATTCTTGTTTCTTACAATGCTATGCATGTGTTTTTAATTACAATCAACTTCAAAACACTGCTTTTCCCTCACGTTGGCTGCATGCATTGAGTTCTTTGCTTTAGAAAACTAAAATGAAACAGTTTCATTGGCTTATTTGCATGTGTATTCACTTACAATTAACCTCAAGACACTGGTTTCACCTAACAATGTGTGAATGCAGTAGTTATTTCAAGTTTGAAAATTAAGTAGGATTCTTGTTGGGCTGCTATGCCCTTGCTTTCACTCACATGTCAACAGACAGCTTTTACCTATGGCTGAGCCAATGCAGTGGTTTCTTAACTTTACAAAACTAAATAAGTTTGTATTTAATTTGATGCTATGCATGTGCTTTCATTTAAATTCATGTTCAAAACACTGGTTTCACCTTACAGGCTGTGAATGCAGATGTTAATTCAACTTTGAATATTTAGTAAGATACTTTTTTGTTTGGGGCTATGTGCTTGCTTTCACTTATTATGAATGTAAAAACCCTGCTTTTATCTAACGCTATTTGAAAACACTGGTTTCTTCAGTTTTCAAAACTAAGCAATATACTCCTTACATTGACAGCTATTCACTTGTTATCACTTACAACGAATGACCATCAGCTGCTTTTACTCTGCCAAACTCTTGGTTCCTCAACTTGCAACCTAAGTAAGATTCTTGTTTCTTAAACTGCTTAGCATGTGTTTTCAATTACAATCAACTTGAAAACACTGCATTTCCTTAACACTGGTTGAATGCAGGGAGATCTTTGCTTTAGAAAACCGAAAAGGAATCTTATTTCATTGGCTGATTCGCATGCGTGCTCACTTAAAATCAAATTCAAGATGCTCATTCCACCTAAATCTCTGTGAATGCAGTAGTTCCCTCAAGTTTGAAATGTAAGTAAGATTGTTTTTTTGCTTGGGTGCTATATTCTTTCTTTCACACGCATGTCAACACACGGATTTTACCTAATCCTAAGCCAAAGCAGTGATTTCTTCACTTTAGAATCCTAAAAAAGATTTGTCTTTTATTTGCTGCTTTGCCTTTGTTTTCACTTAAATTCCTCTTCAAAACACTGGTTTCCCGTAAGAGGCTGTGAATGCAGAAGTTAATTCTACTTTAAAATTACAGTAAGATACTAGTTTGTTTGGCTGCTATGTGTTTGCTTTCACTCATTATCAGTGTAAAAACACTGTTTCTACCTAACACTATGCCAAAACACTGGTTCCTTCAGTTTTCAAAACTAAGCAATATACTCTTTCATTGGCATCTATTGACTTCTTATCAACTACAACGAATGGCCAACCACTTCTTTTACTCTGCCAAAACTGCTGATTTCTCAATTTGCAACCTAAATAAGATTCTTGTTTCTTACCATGGTATACATGTGTTTTCAGTTACAATCAACTTGAAAACACTGCTTTGTCTGAACGCTGGTGGAATGCATGGAGGTCTTTGCTTCAGAAAACCAAAAAAGATAATTGTTTCATTGGCTGATTTACATGTGTATTTATTTATAATCAACATCAAGACCCTGGTATCTCCTAATTCTCTTTAAATGAAGTAGTTACTTCAAGTTTGAAAGGTATGTGTGATTCTTGTTTGTTTGGCTGCTATGTCCTTGCTTTCACTAACATGTCAACACACGGCTTTTACCTAATGCTAAGCTAATGCAGGGTTTTCTTCACTTTACAATCCTAAAGAAATTTTAACTTTCATTTGCTGCTTTGACTGTGTTTTCACTTAAATTCATCTTCAAAACACTGGTTTCCCCTTGCAGGCTGTGAATGGACCAGTTAATCCAAATAAGAACGTTAAATAAGATACTTGTATGCTAGGCTTCTATGTGCTTGCTTTTTCTCATTACCATTGAAAAAACACTGCTTTTACGTAATACTATGCCAAAACACTGGTTTCTTCAGTGTTCTAAACTAAGCAATATACTCCCTTCATTGGCAGCTATTTACTTCTTACCACTTACTCTAATGACCAACCCACAGCTTTTTCTCTGCATTTTTGAAAACTAAGTAAGATTCTTGTTTCTTACACTGCTTAACATGAGTTTTTAAATACAATCAAATTGAAAACACGGCTTTTCCTGAACCATGGTTGAATACAGTGAGTTCTTTGCTTTAGAACACCGAAAGGAAACTTGTTTCATTGGGTGATTTGCATGTGTTTTCACTTAAAATAAATTTCAAAGCACTGGTTCACATAACTCACTGTGAATGCAGTAGTTACTTCAAGTTTCAAAGGTAAGTAAGATTCTTGCTTGTTTGGCTGCTATGCACTTGCTTTCACTCACATGTCAACACAAGGATTTTAACTAATGCTAAGCCAATGCCGTTGTTTATTCACTTTATATTCCTAAATAACATTTGTCTTTTATTTGCTGCTATGCCTTGTTTTCACTTACCTTCATCTTCAAAACACTGGTTTCCCGTAAGAGGCTCTTAGTTCAGCAGTTAATTCAACTTTGAAAGTTAGGTAAGATACTTGTTTGATTGGCTGCTCTGCACTTGCTTTCACTGATTAACAATGTAAAAACACTGCTTTTACCTAATGCTATGCCAAAACACTGGTTTCTTCAGTTTTCAAAGATAAGCAATATACCCTTTACATTGGCAGCTATGCACGTTTTTTCACTTACAATGAATGTCAAAACACTGCCTTTAATCTGCCAAAGGTGCCGGTTCCTCACTTTTGAAAACTAAATAAGATTCTTGTTTCTTACACTGCTAAGCATGTGTTTTCAATTACAATCAACTTGAAAACACTACTTTTCCTTAAAGCTGGGTGATCACGGTGAGTTCTTTGCTTTAGAAAATAAAAATAGAAACTTGTTTCATTGGCTGATTTGAATGTGTATTCACTTACAATCAATTTCAAGACACTGGTTTCACCTAACTCTCTGTGTATGCAATCGTTACTTCATGTTTGGAAGGTAAATAAAATTCTTGTTTGTTTGGGAGCTATGCTCTTGCTTTGACTCACATGTCAACACTCGGCTTTAACTAATACTAAGACAAGTCAGGTGTTTCTTCACTTTAAAAACCTAAAGAAGATTTGTGCTTTATTTAATGCAATGCCTGTGTTTTCACTTAAATTCATCAACAAAACATTTGTTTCCCATAACAGGCTGTGAATGCAGCAGGTAATTCATCTTTGAAAGGTAAGTAAGATACTTGTTTGTTTGGCTGCTCTGCCCATTATTTCACTCACATGTCAACACACGGATTTTACACAATTCTAAGCAAATGCAGTGGTTTCTTCACTTTAAAATCCTAAATAAGTTTTGTTTTTTATTGGTTGCTATGCCTGTGTTTTCACTTAAATTCATCTTCAAAACCCTGGTTTCCCTTAACAGTCTGTGAATGAAGAAGTTAATTCAATTTTCAAAGTTAAGGAAGATACTTCTTTGTTTGCCTGCTATGCGCTTGCTTTCACTCATTATCAATGAAAAACACTGCTTTTACCTAATGCTATGCCAAAACACTGGTTTCTTCAGTTTTCAAAACTAAGCAATATACTCCTTACATTGGCAGCTATTCACTTGTTCCCCTTACAACGAATGACCCACCAATGCTTTCATGCTACCAAAGCTGCCGGTACCTCAAATAGAGATCTAAGTAAGATTCTTGTTTCTTACACTACTAAACATGAATTTTCAATTACAATCAACTTGAAAGAACTGCTTTTCCCAAACGCTGGTTGAATACAAGGAGTTCTTTGCTTCAGAAAACCAAAAAGGAAACTTTTTTCACTGCCTGAATTGCAAGTGTTTTCATTTAGAATCAATTTTAATGCAATTGTTTCACCTAACTCTCTGTGAATGCAGTCTTTACTTCAAGGTTGAAAGATAAGTAAGATACTTGTTTGTTTGGATGCTATGTCATTTCTTTCACTCATATGTCAACACACGGATTTTACCTAATGTTAAGCCAAAGCAGTGGTTCTTTCCTTTTACAATCATAAAAAAGATTTTTCTTTTATTTGCTGCAACGCCTGGATTTTCAGTTCAGTTGATCTTCACAACAATGTTTTCCTGTAACAGGCCCTGAATGTGGCAGGTAATTCAGCTTTGAAAGTTAAGTATTATAGTTTTCTGTATGGCTGCTATGCGCTTGCTTTCACTCATTCTCAATGAAGAAAACATTGCTTTTACCTAATACTATGCCAAAACACTGGTTTCTTCAGTTTTCAAAACTAAGCAATATACTCATTACATTGGCAGCTATTCACTTGTTATCAACTAGGACGAATGACCAAACACTGATTTTACTCTGCCAAAGCTGCCAGTTCATCAATTTGAAATCTAAGTAAGATTCTTGTTTCTTACACTGCTGAGCATGTGTTTTCAATTACAATCAACTTGAAAACAATGCTTTTCCCTAAGTTTGGCTGAATGCATTGAGTTCTTTGCTTAAAAAAAAAACAAAAGAGACTTGTTTCACTGACTGATTTGCATGAGTATTCATTTACAATCAAATTGAAGTCACTGGTTTCACCTAACTCTCAGTGAATGCAGTATACAATATACTGTGCCATTCACTGATTATAAAGGTAAAAACATTGCTTTTACCTAATGCTATGCCAAAACACTGGTTTCTTCAGTTTTCAAAACTAAGCAATATACTCCTTACATTGGCAGCTATTCACTTGTTTTCCCTTACAACGAATGGCCCACCACTGCTTTAATGCTGCCAAAACTGCTGGTAATTCTATTAGAAACCTAAGTAAGATTCTTTTTACTTACACTGCTAAGCATGTATTTTCAATTATAATCAACTTTAAAACACTGTTTTTCCTGAATGCTGGTAGAATGCAGGGAGTTCTTTGCTTCAGAAAACGAAAAAGGAAATTTCATTCTTAGGCTGATTCACGTGTGTATTCACTTAAAATCAATTTCAAGGCACTGGTTTCACCTAACTCTCTGTGAATGCAGTAGTTACTTCAAGTTTGAAAGTGGTATCTTCACTTTACAAAACTAGATAAGATTTGTGCTTTATTTGATTCTATGTCTGTGTTTTCATTTAAATTCATGTTCAAAACACTGGTTTCCTGTAACAGGCTGTGAATGCAGCTGTTAATTCAACTTTGAAAATTAAGGAACATACAAGTATTTTTGGCTGCAGTTTGCTTGCTTTCACTCATTATCAGTGTAAAAACTCTGCTTTTACCTAATGTTTTGCCAAAGCACTGGTTACTTAAGTTTCCATACTAAGCAATATACTCCTTACATTGACAGCTCTTCACTTGTTATCACTTAAAATGAATGACCAACCACTGCATTTACTCTACCTAAACTGCTGGTTCCTCAATTAGAAACCTAAGTAAGATTCTTTTTCCTTACACAGCTAATCATGTGTTTTCAATTACAATCAACTTCAAAACAATGCTTCCCCTGAACGTGTTTGAATGCAGGGAGATGTTTGCTTTAGAAAACAAAAAAGGAAACTTGATTCATTGTCTGATTCAGATGTGTATTCACTTAAAATCAATTTCAAGGCAATGGTTTCACCCAACTTTCTGTGAATGCAGTAGTTACTTCAAGTTTGACAGGTAAGTAATGTTATTGTTTGTTTGGCTGCTATGCCCTTGTTTTCACTCACATGTCAATGCATAGATTTTACCTAAGCTTAAGCCAATGCAGTGGTTTCCTCACTTTAGAAAACTAAGATGTTTTGTGTTTTATTTGAAGCTATGCCAGTGTTTACATTAAATTCATGTTCAAAACACTGGTTTAACCTAACAGGCTGTGAATGCAGCAATTAATTCAACTTTGAAAGTTAAGTAAGATACTTATTTGTTTGGCTGCTGTGTGCTTCCTTTCACTCATTATCAATGTAAAAACACTGCTTTTACATAATACTATGTCAAAACACTGGTTTCTTCAGTTTTCAAAACAAAGCAATATACTCCTATCATTGGCAGGTATTCACTTGTTATCACTTACAATGAATGAGCAACCACTGCTTTTACTCAGTCAAACCTGCCGATTCCTCAATTTGAAACCTAAGTAAGATTTTTGGTTCTTACACTGCTAAGCATGTGTTTTCAATTACAGTCAACTTGTAAACACTGCTTTTCCTGAAAGCTGGTTGAATGCAGTGAGTTCTTTGCTTCAGAAAATCAAAAAAGAAACGTATTTCATTGGCTGAATTGCATGTGTATTGACTTGAAACCAATTTTAAGGCACTGGCTTCACCTAACTCTCTGTGAATGCAGTAATTACTTCAATTTTGAAAGGTAAATAAGATTCTTGTTTTTTTGTCTGCTCTGTCCTTGCTTTCATCCACATGTCAACACATAGATTATACCTAATGCTAAGCCAAGGCAGTGATTTCTTCACTTTACAATCGTAAATAAGATTTGTCTTTTATGTCTTCTATGCCTGTGTTTTAAGTTAAATTCATCTTCAAACACTGGTTTCCCTTAACAGGCTGTGAATGCAGCAGTTGATTCAACTTTGAAAGTTCAGTAAGATACTTGTTTCTTTGACTGCTATGCGTTTGCTTTCAGTCACATATCAACACACAGCTTTTACCTAAGGCTAAGCCTATGCAGTGGTTACTTCACTGTATAAAACTAGATAAGATTTGTGTTTTATTTGATGCTATGCCTATGTTTTCATTTAAATTCATGTTCAAAACACTGGTTTCCCCTAACAGGCTGTGAATGCAGCAGTTAATTAAACTTTGAAAGTTAAGTAATTACTTAGTTGTTGGGCTGCTGTGCACTTGCTTTTACTTATTATGAATGTAAAAACACTGGTTTTACCTAATACTATGCCAAAACACTAGATTCTTCTGTTTTAAAAACTAAGCAAAATACTCATTATATTGTCAGCTATGCACTTATTTTCACTTACAATGAATCTCAAAACATTGCTTTTACTCTGCAAACCTGCCAGTTCCTCACTTTGGAAATCTAAGTAAGATTCTTGTTTCTTACAATGCTATACATGTGTTTTCAATTACAATCAACTTGAAAACACTGCTTTTCCATAACGTTGGCTGAATGCATTGAGTACTTTGCTTTAGAAAACCAAACAATAAACTTGATTCTTTGGCTGATTTGCATGTGTATTCATTTTCAATTAACTTCAATACACCGATTTCACCTAACTCTCTGTGAATTCAGTAGTTACTTCAAGTTTGAAAGGTAAGTAAGATTCTTGTTTGTTTGGCTGCTTTGCCCTTGCTTTCACTCACATGTTAACACACAGCTTTTTACAAAGGATATGCCAAAGCAGTGGTTACTTCAATTTAAAAAACTAAATAAGGTATGTGCTTTTTTTTATGCTATGTCTGCGTTTTCACTTAAATTCATCTTATAAACACGGGTTTCCCGTAAAAGTCTGTGAATGCAGCAGTTAATTGAACTTTGAAATTCAAGTAAAATACTTGTGTGATTTGCTGCTATGCATTTCTTTTCACTCATTATCATTGAAAAAACACTGCTTTTACGTAATACTATGCTCAAACACTGGTTTCTTCAGGTTTCAAAACTAAGCATTATACTCCTTACATTGGGAGCTATTCACTTCTTATCACTTACAACGAATCATCAACCACTGCTTTTACCCTTCCAAAGCTGCCAGTTCATCAATTTGAAACCTAAGTAAGATTCTTGTTTCTTAAACAGCTAAGCATGTGTTTTCAATTACAATCAACTTTAAAACACTGCTTTATATGAATGCTGGTTGATTGCAGGGAGTTCTATCTTCAGTAAACCAAAAGGAATCTTTTTTCATTGGCTGATTTGGATGTTTATTCACTTAAAATCAATTTCAAGGCACTGGTTTGACCTAACTCTCTGTGAATGTAGTAGTTACTTCAAGTTTGAAACGTAAGTAAGTTTCTTGTTATTTCAGTAGCTATGTCCTTGCTTTCATTAACACTTCAACATTCAGCTTATACCTAAGACTAAGCCTAGGCAGTGGTTACTTCACTTTACAAAACTAAATAAGATTTGTGTTTTATTTGATGCTATGTGTGTGTTTTTATTTAAATTCATGTTCAAAGCACTAGTTTCACCTAACAGGTTGTGAATGCAGCAGTTAATTCAACTTTGAAAGTTAAGTAAGATACTTCTTTGTTTGGCTGTTTTGCGATTGCTTTCACTCATTATGGATGTAAAAACACACTTTTTGCTAATGCTATGCCAAAACACTGGATTATTCAGTTTCCAAAACTAAGCAACATGCTCCTTACTTTGAAAGCTATTCACTTGTTCTCAATTACAATGAATGACCAACCACTGCTTTTAATCTGCCAAAACTGCTGGTTCCTCAATTTGAAACCTAAGGAAGATTCTTGTTTCTTACCATGGTATACATGTGTTTTCAATTACAATTACCATGAAAACACTGCTTTGTCTGAACTCTGGTTGAAGGCAGGGAGGTCTTTGCTTCAGAAACCAAAAAAAATCTTGTTTCATTGGCTCATTTGCATGTGTATTTATTTACTATCAAACTCAAGACACTGGTTTCACCTAACTCTCTGTGAATGCAGTAGTAACTTCAAGTTTGAATGGTAAGTAAGATTCTTATTTTTTGGCTGCTATGTCCTTGCTTTCACTCACATGTCAACACACGGATTTTACCTAAGGCTTAACCTATGCAGTGGTTTCTTCACTTTACAATCTTAAAAAAGTTCTGTCTTTTATTTGCTGGTATGCCTGTGTTTTCACTTAAATTTATCTTCAAATCCCTGTTTTCCTGTAACAGGCCGTGATTGCAGCAGTTAATTCAACTTTTAAAGTTATGTAAGATGCTTGTTTGTTTGGCTGCTATACCTTGCTTTCATTCACATGTCAACACAAAGATTTTACATAAGGCTAAGCCTAGGCAGTGGTTACATCACTTTACAAAACTAAATAAGATTTGTTTTTTATTTGATGCTATACCTGTGTTTTCATTTAAATTCATGTTCAAAACACTGGTTTAAACTAACAGACTGTGAATGCAGCAGTAAATTCAACATTGAAATATAAGAGAGATACTTATTTTTTTGGCTTCAGTGCGCTTGCTTTCACTCTTTATCAATGTAAAAACACTGCTTTTACATAATGCTATGTGAAAACATTGGTTTCTTCAGTTTTCCAAACTAACAAATATAATCCTTACAACGACAGTTATTCACTTGTTATCACTTAAAACGAAAGAGCAACCAGTGATTTTACTCTGCCAAAACTGCCGATTCCCCAATTAAAACCTAAGTAAGATTTTTGTTTCTTACACTGCAAGCATGTTTTTTCAATTACAATCAACTACAAAACTCTGCTTTTCTTGAATGCTGTTTAAATGCAGGGAGTTGTTTGCTTCATAAAATCAAAAAGGAATCTTCTATCATTGGCTGATTCAGATGTGTATTAACTTAAAATCATTTTCAAGGCACTGGTTTCACTGAACACTCTGTGAATGCAGTAGATACTTTAAGCTTGGAAGGTAAGTTTCTTGTTTGTTTGGCTGCTATGCCCTTGCTTTCACTCACATGTCAACACAAGGATTTAACCTAATGCTAAGTCAAAGCAGTGGTTTCTTCACTTTACAATCCTAAATAAGATTTGTCTTTTATTTGCTGCTCTGCCTGTGTTTTCACTTAAATTTTTCTTCAAACCACTTTTCTACCGTAACAGGCTGTGAATGCAGCCATTAATTCAACATTGAATGTTAAGTAATATACTTGTTTGTTTGGCTGCTATATGCTTGCTTTCACTCATTATCAATGTAGAATACTGCTTTTACCAAATCTATGCCAAAACACTGGTTTCTTCAGTTTTCAAAATTAAGCAATAAACTCATTACATTGGTAGCTATGCACTTGTTTTCACTTACAATTAATGTCAAAGCACTGCTTTTATTATGATAAATCTGCCGGTTCCCCACTTTGGAAATCTGAATAAGAATCATTTTTCTTAAAATGCAATATATGTGTTTTCAATTACAACCAACTTGAAAACATTGCTTTCCCTAACTTTGGCTGAATGCACTGAGTTCCTTGCTTCAGAAAATCAAAAAACAATCTTGTTTCATTGGCGGATTTGCATCTGTATTCCCTTACAATGAATTTCAAGAAACAGATTTCACATAACTGTCTGTGAATGCAGTATGTACTTCAAGTTTGAAAGGTAGGAAAGATTCTTTGTTTAACTGCTATGCCCTTACTGTCACTCACATGTCAACACAAGGATTTTACCTAATGCTAAGCCAATGCAGTGGTTTCTTCACTTTACAATCCTAAATAGGTTTTGTCTTTGAATCGCTGCTATGCCTGTGTATTCACTTAAATTCATCTTCAAAACACTGATTTCTGGAAAGAGGATCTGAATGCAGCAGTTAATTCAATTTTGAAAGTTAAGTAAGATCCTTGTTTGTTTGGAAGCTATGGGCTTGCTTTCATCATTATCAATGTAAAAACACTGCATTTACCTAATCCTATGCCAAAACACTGGTTTCTTCAGTTTTCAAACCTAAGCAATATACTCATTACATTGGCAGCTATGCACTTGTTTTCACTTACAATGAATGTCAAAGCACTGCTTTTACTATGCCAAAGTTGCCTGTTCCTCATTTGGAAATCTAAGAAATATTCTTGTTTCTTACACACTAAAAATGTGTTTTCAATTACAATCAGCTTGAGAACACTGTTTTTCTGTAACGTTGCCTGAATGAATTCAGTGCTTTGCTTTAGAAAACCAAAAAATAAACAGGATTCATTGGCTGATTTGCATGTGTGTTTATTTACAATTTTTTCAAGACACCGGTTTCACCTATCTCTCTGTGAATGCAGTTATTACTTCAAGTTTGAAATGTAAGTAAGATTCTTGTTTGTTGGGCTGCTATTCCCTTGCTTTCAATCACATGACAACACACAGCTTTTATCTAAGGATAAGCCAATGCAGTGGGTTCTTCAGTTTACAAAACTAAATAAGATATGTGTTTTATTTTATGCTATGCCTGCTTTTTCACTTAAGTTCAAATTCAAAACACGGGTTTCCAGTAACAGGCTGAGAATGCAGCAGTTAATTCAACTTTGAAAATTAAGTAAGATATTTGTTTGTTTGGTTGCTATGATTTTCCTTTCACTCATTATCATTGTAAAAGTACTGCTTTTACCTAATACTATGCCTAAACACTGTTTTTTTCAGTTTTCAAAATTAAACAATAAACTCCTTACATTGGAAGCTATTCACTTCTTATCACTTACCACGAATGTCCAACAACTGCTTTTACTCTGCTAAAGCTCCCGGTTCCTCAATTTGAAACCTAAGCAAGATTCTTGTTTCTTACACTGCTAAGCATGTGATTTCAATTACAATCAACTTGAAAACACTGCTTTCCCTGAACACTGGTTGATTGCAGGGAGTATTTTGCTTCAGAAAACCAAAAGGAAACTTGTTTCATTGGATGATTCAGATGTGTATTCACATAAAATCAATTTCAAGGCATTGGTTTGACATAACTCTCTGTGAATGCAGTATTTACTTCAAGTTTGAAAGTTAAGTAAGATGCTTGTTTGTTTGGCTGCTATGCGCTTGCTTTCACTCACATGTCAACACACGGATTTTACCTAATTCTAAGACAATGCAATGATTTCTTCACTTTACAAACATAAATAAGATTTGTCCAGAATTTGTTGCCCTGACTGTGTTTTCATATAAATGCATCTTCAAAACACTGGTTGCCCTTAATAGCCTTTGAATGCAGCTGCTAATTCAACTTTGAAAGTTAAGTAAGTTACTTGTTTGTTTGGCTGCTATGTGCTTGCTTTCACTCACATGTCAACTCACGGGATTTACTTAAGGCTAAGCCAATGCAGTAGTTTATTCACTTTACAAATTTAAATAAGATTCGTGTTTTATTTGATGCTATGCCTGTGTTTTCATTTAAATTCATTTTCAAAAACTTGTTTCAAATAACAGGCTGTGAATACAGCAATTAATTCATCTTTGAAACTTAAGTAAGATACTAATTTTTTGGCTGCTGTGCGCTTCCTTTCACTCATTATTAATGCAAAAGCAATGCATTTAACTAATTCCATGCCAAAACACTGATTTCTTCAGTTTTCAAAACTAATCAATATACTCCTTACATTGGCAGCTATTCACTTGTTATCACTTAAAACGAATGACCAACCCCTACTTTTACTCGCACAGAGGTGCTAGTACCTCACTTTTGAAACCTAAGTAAGATTCTTGTTTCTTACACTGCTAAGCATCTGTTTTCAATTACAATCATCCTGAAAATACTGCTTTTCTGAACACTAGTTGAAAGCAGTAAGCTGTTTGCTTCAGAAATCCAAAAAGGAAATTTCTTTCTTTGGCTGATTCACATGGGAATTCTCTTAAAATCAATTTCAGGGCACAGGTTTCACCTAACTCTCTGTGAATGCAGCAGTTACTTCAAGTTTGAAAAGTAAGTAAGATTCTTGTTTGTTCGGATGCTATGTCCTTGCTTTCACTAACACGTCAACACACAGCTTATACCTAAGGCTCAGCCTATGCAGTGGTTTCTTCACTTTACAAAACAAAATAAATTTTTGTTTTATTTGATGCTATGCCTGTGTTTATATTTAAATTAATTTTCAAAGCACTGGTTTCACCTAACAGGCTGTGAATGCAGCAGTTAATTCAACTTTGAAAGTTAAGAAAGATACTTGTTTCTTTCACTGCTGTGCACTTGATTTCACTCATTATGAATGTAAAAACACTGCTTTTTGCTAATGCTATGACAAAACACTGGTTTCTTCAGTTTTCAAAACTAAGAAATATAATCTTTACTTTGGCAGCTGTTCACTTCTTATCACTTACAATGAATGACCATCTACTGGTTTAACTCTGCCAACATTGCTGCTTCCTCATTTTTAAACCTAAATAGGATTCTTGTTTCTTACTATGGTATTCATGTGTTTTCAATTACAATCAAAGTGAAAAAAATGCTTTTTCTGAACGCTGGTTGATTTCAGGGAGGTCTTTGCTTCAGAAAACCAGAAAAGAAGCTTGTTTCATTTGCTGATTTGGATGTGAATTCATTTACAAACCACCTCAAGACCCTGGTTTCACCTAACGCTCTGTGAATGCAGTAGCAACTTCAAGTTTGAAAAGTAAGTAAGATTCTTGTTTGGTTGCTATGTCCTTGCTTTAACTCACATGTCATCACACAGATTTTACCTAATGCTAAGCCAATGCAGGGTTTTCTTCACTTTACAATCCTATATAAGATTTGTCTCTTATTTGCTGCTATGACTGTGTTTTCATCTAAATTGTTCTTCAATTCACTGGTTTACCTTAACAGCTTTTGAATGCAGCTGTTTATTCGACATTGAAAGTTAAGTAAGATACCTGTTTGTTCGGCTGCTTTGTGCTTGCTTTCACTCACATGTCAACACATGGCTTTTACCTAAAGCTAAGACAATGCAGTGGTTTCTTCACTTTGCAAATCTAAAAAAGATTTGTGTTTTATTTGATGCTGTGCCTGTGTTTTCACTTAAATTCATGTTCAAATCACTCATTTCAAATAACAGGGTGTGAATACAGCATTTAATTCAACTTTGAAATTTAAGTAAGTTACTAATTTTTTGGCTGTTGTGCATTTGCTTTCACTCATTATCTATGTAAAAACAATGCTTTTACCTAATGTTATGCCAAAACACTGATTTCTTCAGTTTTCAAAACTAAGCAATATACTCCATACTTTGGCAGCTATTCACTTGTTATCACTTACAATGAATGACCAACCACTACTTTTATCTGCCAAATATGCTGTTTCATCACTTTTGAAACCTAAGTAAGATTCTTCTTTCTTACACTGTTAAGAATGTGCTTTCAATTACAATCAAATTGAAAACACTGCTTTTCCTGAACACTGGGTGAATGCAGGGAGATCTATGCTTCAGAAAACTAAATAGGAAATTTGTTTCATTGGATAATTCGCATGTGTATTCACTTAAAATCAATTTCAAGGTGCTGGTTTCACTTAACTCTCTGTGAATTAAGTAGTTACTTCAAGTTTGAAATATAAGGAAGACCCTTGTTTGTTTGGATGCTATGACTTTGCTTTCACACACATGTCATCACACAGCTTTTACCTAAGGATAAGCCTATGCAGGGGTTTCTTCACTTTACACAGCTAAATACGTTTTGTGTTTTATTTGATGCTATGCCTTTGTTTTCATTTAAATTGATCTTCACAACCCTGGTTTCCCATAACAGGCTGTGAATTCAGGAGTTAATTCTTCTTTGTGAATTAAGTAAGATACTTGTTTTTTGGCTGCTATGTGCTTGCTTTCAATCATTCTCAATGTAAAACACTGCTTTTACCTAATACAATGCCAAAAGCCTGGTTTGTTCCATTTTCAAAACTAAGCAATATACTCATTATATTGGCAGCTATGCACTTGTTTTCACTTACAATGAATGTCAAAACATGGCTTTTACTCTGCCAGAGCTGCCGGGTTGTCACTTTGGAAATCTAAGTAAGATTCTAGTTTCTTACAATCCTATACATGTGTTTTCAGTTACACTCAACTTGAAAACTCTCCTTTTCCCTAACGTTGGCTGAATGCATTGAGTTCTTTGCTATAGAAAACCAAAAAAGATACTTCATTCATTGGCTGATTTGCATGTGTATTCATTTACAATTTACTTCAAAATACCAGTTTCACCAATCTCTCTGTGAATTCAGTATTTATTTCATATTTGAAGGGTAAGTGTAAGTAAGATTCATATTTGTTTGGCTGCTATGCCCTCGGTTTCACTCATATGTCAACACACGGGTTTTACCTAATGTTAAGCCAATACAGTGGTTTCTGCACTTTACAAAACTAAGTAAGATTTGTGTTTTATTTGATGCTATGCCTGCCTTTTTACTTAAATTCATCGTTAAAATACTCGTTTTCGCTAACAGGCTGTGAACTCAGCAGTTAATTCAACATTGAAAGTTAAGTAAGATACTTCTTTGTTTGGCTGCTCTGCTCTTGCTTTCACTCATTATCAATGTAAAAATATTGCTTTTACCTATTGCTATTGCAAAACACTGGTTTCTTCAGTTTTCAATACTAAGCAATATACTCATTTCATTGGCTGCTTTTCACTTGTTATCACTTACAAAGAATGACCAACCACTGCTTTTACTCTGGCAAAGCTGCGGGATCCTCACTTTTGAAACCTAAGTAAGATTCTTGTTTCTTATTCTGCTATGCATGCGTTTTCAATTACAATCACCTTGAAAACACTGCTTTTCCTTATCACTGGCTGAATGTAGTGACATCTTTGCTTTAGAATACCAAAAAAGAAACGTGTAATTGGCTGATTTGCATGTGTATTCACTTACAATGAACATCAAGACACCGGTTACACCTAACTCTCTGTGAATGCAGTAGTTTCTTCAAGTTTGAAAGGTAAGTAAAATTCTTGTTTTTTGGCTGCTATGCCCTTGCTTTCAGTCACATGTCAACACACAGCTTTTACCTAATGCTAAGCTTATGCAGTGGTTTCTTCACTTTCCAAAAGTAAATAAGATTTGTGTTTTATTTGACAGTATGCCTGTGTTTTCATTGAAATTCATGTTCAAAACACTGGTGTCACCTAACAGGCTGTGAATGCAGCAGTTAACACAACTTTGAAAGTTACATAAGATACTTGTTTGTTTGGCTGCTATGCGCTTGCTTTCACTCATTATCAATGTAAAAACACTGCTTTTACCTAATATTTTGCCAAAACACTGGTTTCTTCATTTTTCAAAACTATGCAATATATTCATTACATTTGCAGCTATGCACTTGTTTTCACTTACAATGAATGTGAAAACACCGCTTTTACTATGCCAAAGCTGCAGGTTCCTCCCTTTGGAAATCTAAGTTAAATTCTTCTTTCTTACAATGCTATACATATGTTTTCAATTACAATCAACTTGAAAACAGTGCTTTTTCCTAACTTTTGCTAAATGCACTTAGTTCTTTGCTTTAGAAAACCAAAAAAGAAACTTGATTACTTGACTCATTTGCATGTGTATTCATTTAAAATCAACTTCAAGACATTGGTTTCACTTAACACTCTGTGAATGCAGTAGTTCCTTCAAGTTTGAAATGTATGTAAGAGTCTTTTATGTTTGCCTGCTATGTCTTTGCCTTCACCCACATGTCTACACACAGATTTTACATAATCCTAAGACAATGCAGTGGTTTCTTCACTTTAGAATCTAAATAATATTTGTCTTTTATTTGCTGCTATGCCTGTATTTTCACTTGAATTCTTCTTCAAAACACTGGTTTCCCATATCAGGCTGTGAATAGAGCAGTTAATTAATCTTTAAAATTTAAGTAAGATACTTGTTTGTTTGCCTGCTATCCACTTGCTTTCATTCATTAATGTAAAAACACTGCTTTTACCTAAAACTGTGTCAAAACACTGGTTTCTTCAGTTTTCAAAACTAAGGAATATACTCCTTACATTGGCAGCTATTCACTTGTTATCAGTTACAATGAATGACCAACCACTGCTTTTACTCTGCCAATACTGCCAATTCCTCAATTTGAATCCTAAGTAAAATTCTTGTTTCTTACACTGCTAAGCATGTGTTTTCAATTACAATCAAGTTCTAAACACTGCTTTTCCTGAATGCTGGTTGAATGCAGTGAGTTCTTTGATTCAGAAAACCAAAAAGGAAACTTATTTCATTGGCTGATTTGCATGTGTATTCACTTGAAATCAAATTCACGGCACTGGCTTCACCTAACTCTCTGTGAATGCAATAGTTACTTCTACTTTGAAAGGTAAATAAAATTCTTGTTTTTTTGTCTGCTATGTCCTTGCTTTCACCCACATGTCAACACACGGATTTTACCTAATGCTAAGCAAATGCAGTGGTTTCTTCACTTTACAATCCTAAATAAGTTTTGTGTTTTATTTCTACTATGTCTGTGTTTCATTTAAATTCATCTTCAAAACACTGGTTTCCCTTAACAGAATGTGAATGCAGTGGTGTATTCAACTTTGAAAGTTCAGTAAGTTACTTGTTTGTTTGACTGCTAGGCACTTGCTTTCACTCACATGTCAACACACAGCTTTTTCCTAAGGATAAGCCAAAGCAGTGGTTTCTTCAACTTGCAAAACTAAACAAGATATGTGTTTTATTTTATGCTATGTCTGCGTTTTCACTTAAATTCATCTTCAAAACTCTGGTTTCCCATAACAGGCTGTGAATGCAGCACTTAATTCAACTTTGAAATTTAAGTAAGATACTTGTTTTTTTGGCTGCTATGCATTTGCTTTCACTCATTATCATTGAAAAAGCACTGCTTTTACCTAATACTATGTCCAAACACTGATTTCTTCTGTTTTTAAAACTAAGCAATATACCCCTTACATTGGCAGCTTTTACTTCTTATCACTTCCAAGGAATGTTCAACCACTTCTTTTATGTTGCCAGAGCTGCCGGTTCCTCAATTTGAAACCTAAGTAAGATTCTTCTTTCTTACACTACTAAGCATGTGTTTTCAATTACAATCAAGTTGAAAACACTGCTTTTCCTGAATGCTCGATGAATCCATGGAGTTCTTTGCTTCAGAAAACCAAAAAGAAAACTTGTTTCATTGGCTGATTTGCATGTGTATTCACTTAAAATCAATTTCAAGGCACTGGTTTCTCCTAACTCTGTGAGAAAGCAGTAGTTATTTCAAGTTTGAAAGGTAAGTAAGATTCTTGTTTGTTTGCCTGCTATGTCCTTGCTTTCATTCACATGTCAAAACACGGGTTTTACCTAACGCTAATGGAATGCTGTGGTTCAACCATTTTACAATCCTAAATAAGATTTCTCTTTTATTGGGTTCTCTGCCTGTGTTTTCACTTAAATTCATCTTCAAAACTCTGGTTTCCCATAACAGGCTGTGAATGCAGCAGATAATTTAACTTTGAAAGTTCAGTAAGATACTTGCTTGTTTGGCTGCTGTGCACTTGCTTTCACTCATTATCAATGTAAAAACACTGCTTTTACCTAATGCTATGCCAAAACACTGGTACCTTCAGTTTTCAAAACTATGCAATATACTCCTTACATTGGCAGCTATATACTTGTTATCATTAAAACGGATGACCAACCATTGATTTTACTCTGCCAAAGCTCCCAGTTCCTCACTTTTGAAAGCTAAGTAAGATTCTTGTTTCTTACACTGGTAAGCATGAGTTTTCAATTGCAATCAGCATGAAAACACTGCTTTTCCTGAATGCTGTTTGAATGCAGTGAGTTCTTTGCTTCAGAAAACCAAAAAGAAATTTGTTTCATTGACTGATTTGCATGTGTATTCATTTACAATCGACCTCAAGCTGCTGGTTCACCTAATTCTCTGTGAATGCAGTAGTTACTTCAAGTTTGAAAGGTAAGTAAGATGCTTGTATGTTTGGCAGCTATGCCCTTGCTTTCACTCACATATCAACACACAGTGTTTACCTAAAATTAAGCGAATGCAGTGGTTTCTTCACTTTACAAAACTGAATGAGATTTGTATTTTATTCGATGCTATGCCTGTGTTTTCATTTAAATTCATGTTCGAAACACTGGTTTCACCTCACATGCTGTGAATGCAGCAGATAATTCAACTTTGAAAGTTAAGTAATAAACTTTTTTTTTTGCTGCTGTGTGCTTGCTTTACCTCTTTCTCAATGTAAAAACACAGCTTTTACCTAACAGTATGCAAAAACATTGGTTTCTTCTGTTTCCAAAACTAAGCAATATACTCATTATATTAGAAGCTATGCACTTGTTTACACTTCCAATGAATGTCAGAACATTGCATTTACACTGGCAAAGCTGCTGGTTTCTCACTTTGAAAATCTAAGTAAGATTCTTCTTTCTTACAATGCTATACATGTGTTTTGAATTACAATCAACTTGAAAACACTGCTTTTCTCTAACGTTGGCTGAATGCATTGTGTTCTTTGCTTTAGAAAACCAAAAAAGAAACTTGTTTATTTGGCTGATTTGTATGTGTATTCATTTAAAATCAAATTCAACACACCAGTTTCAACTAACGCTCTGTTAATGCAGTAGTTACTTCAAGTTTGAAATGTAAGTAAGATTCTGGTTTGTTTGGCTGCAAGGCCCTTGCTTTCACTCACATGTCAACACATGGATTTTACCTGATCCCAAGCCAAAGCACTTGGTTCCTTCACTTTATGATCATCAATAAGATTTGTGATTTATTTGCTGCTGGGCCTGTGTTTTCATTTAAATTTATCTTGAAAACACTGGTTTCACCTAAGAGACTGAGAATGCAGCAGTTAATTCAAATTTGATAGTTCTGTAAGATAATTGTTTGTTTGACTGTTATGCACTTGCTTTCATTCATTATCATTGTAAAACACTGATTTTACCTAATACTATGCCAAAACACTGGTTTCTTCAATTTCCAAACAAAGCAATATATTCCTTACTTTGGCAGCTGTTCACTTGTTGTCACTTACAACGAATGACCATCAACTGCTTTTACACTGCCAAAACTGCCGGTTCTCAATTTGAAACCTAAGTAAGATTTTTGTTTCTTACACTGCTATACATGTGTTTTAAATTACAATCAACTTGAAAACACTGCTTCTCCCTAACATTGGCTGAATGCATTGAGTTCTTTGCTTTAGAAAACCAAAAAAGAATCTTGTTTCATTCGCTGATTTGACTGTCTATTCATTTAAAATCAATTTCAAGACACTAATTTCACCTACCTCTCTGTGAATGCAGTAGGTACTTCAAGTTTGTAAGGTATGTAAGATTTTTTTGTTTCGCTGCTACGCCCTTGCATTTACCCACATGTCAAACCATGGATTTTACCTAATGCTAAGCCAAGTCCATGGTTTCTTCACTTTACAAAACTAAATAAGTTTTGTCTTATATTTTTTGTATGCCTTTGTTTTCATTTAAATTCATCTTCAAAACCCTGGTTTCCCCTAACAGGCTGTGAATTTAGCAGTTAATTCAACTTTGAAAGTTAAGTAAGAAACTCATTTTTTTGCCTGCTATGCGCTTGCTTTCACTCATTATCAATGTTAAAACACTGCTTTAACCAAATGCTATGCCAAAACACTTGTTACTTCAGTTTTCAAAACTAAGAAATATGCTCATTACATTGGCAGCGATGCACTTGTTTTCACTTACAACAAATATCAAAACACTGCTTTTACTATGCCAAAGCTGGAGTTCCTCACTTTTGAAATCTACGTAAGGTTCTTGTTTATTTTACTGCTTTATATGTGTTTTCTATTACAATCAACTTGAAAACACTGCTTTTCCCTAAAATTGGCTGAGTGCATTGAGTTCTTTGCTTTATAAAACCAAAAAAAGGAACTGCTTTCACTGGCTGATTTGCTTGTGTATTCACTTAAATTCAATTCCAAGACACTGGTTTCACCTACTCTTTGTGAAAGCAGTAGTTACTTCAAGTTTGAAAGGTAAGTAAGATTCTTGTTTGTTTGGCTGCTATACACCCATTTTCACACACATGTCAACACATTGCTTTTACCTAATGCTAAAACAAGGCAGTGGTTTCTTCACTTTACAAACCAAATAAGATTTGTGTTTTTTTTTATGCTATGCCTGTGTTTTCACTTAGAATCCTTTCAAAAAATTGTTTTTTCCCAATACGCTGTGAATGCAGCAGGCAATTCACCATTGAAAATTATGTAACATACTTGTTTGTTTGGCTGATATGCACTTGCTTTCACACATTATCAAGGTAAACACACTGCTTTCACCTAATGCTATGCGAAAGCAGTGGTTTCATCAGTTTTCAAATTAAGCAAAATCCTCATTACATTGGCAGCTATGCACTTGTTTTCACTTTCAACGAATATCAAAACACTGCTTTTACTA
The DNA here is from genome assembly GCA_029593785.1 of Cabassous unicinctus. NCBI lineage: Eukaryota > Metazoa > Chordata > Mammalia > Cingulata > Chlamyphoridae > Cabassous > Cabassous unicinctus. Next base: position 26,350 of record JAQZBX010002383.1, on the reverse strand, counting down.
TGCCAAAGTTGCCGATTCCTCAGTTTTGAAATCTAAGTAAGATTCTTGTTTATTACACTGGTCTTCATGTGTTTTCAATTACAATCAACTTGAAAACACTGCTATTCCCTAACGCTGGGTGAAGGCAGTGAGTTCTTTGCCTTAGCAAACCAATAAATAAACTTATTTCATTTGCTAATTTGCTTGTTTATTCACTTACAATCAACTTCAATACACTTGTTTCACCTAACTCTCTGTGAATGCAGCTGTTACTTCAAGTTTGAAAGGTAAGTAAGATTCTTGTTTGTTTGGCTTCTATGCACTTGCTTTCACTCACAAGTTGACACATGGCTTTTACCTAATTCTAAGAAAATGCAGTGCTTTCTTCACTTCACAAACCTAAAAAAAGTTGTCAGTTCTTTCCTGCTATGCCTGTGTTTTGGCTTAAATTGATCTTAAAAACAGTGGTTTTACCTAACATGCTGTGAATTCAGCAGTTAATTCAACTTTCAAGTTATGAAAGATACTTGTTTGTTTGGCTGCTATGTGCTTGCTTTCACTCACAAGTAAACAAACCGCTTTAACCTAATGCTAAGAAGATGCATTGGATTCTTCACTTCAAAAACCTAAATAAGATTTTTCTTTTATTTCCTTCTATGCCTGTGCTTTCTATTAAATTCATCTTCAAAACATTGATTTTACCTAACACCCTGTGATGCAGCAGTTAATTCAATTTTGAAAGTTAAGTATGATACTTGATTGTTTGGGTGCTATGCACTTGCTTTCACTCATTATCAATGTAAAAACGCTGCTTTTATGTAATGCTATGCCGAAGCACTTGTTTCTTCGGTTTTCAAAACTAAGCAATACTCTCTTTTCTTTGGCAGCTATGCCCTTGTTTTCACTAACAACTAATGTCAAAACACTGCTTTTCCTATGCCAAAATTGCCAGTTCCTCACTTTAGAAATCTAAGTAAGATACTCACTTCTTACACTGCTATTCATGTGCTTTCAATTACATTTAACTTGAAATCACTGCTTTTCCCTAACACTCACTGAATGCAGTGAGTTCGTTGCTTTAGAAAAGCAAAAAAAAAACAAAACATTTCATTGGCTGCTTTGCATGTGTATTCACATAAAATCAACTTCAAGTCACTGCTTTCACCTAGCTCTTTGTGAATTTAGTAGTTACTTGAAGTTTGAAATGTATGTAAGATTCTTGTTTGTGTGGCTGCTATGACTTGCTTTCACTCACATGTGAACACACGGCTTTTATTTAATGCTAAGCCAAGGCAGTTCTTTCTTCACTTTAAAAACCTAAATAAGACTTGTGTTGCATTTGCTGCTATTCATGTATTTTCTCTTAAATTCATCATCAGAACCCATGTTTCACAAAACACACTGTGAGTGCAGCAGGTAATTCAACTTTACAAGTTAAGTGTGATACTTTTTTGGGTCTTTTGCACTTGTTTTCACTCATTATGAATGTAAAAGCTCTGGTTTTACCTAATGCTATGCCAAAGCACTGTTTTGTTCAGTTTTGAGAACTAAGCACTATCCTCATTATATTGGCAGCTATGCACTTGTTTTCACTTACAATGAATGTGAAACCACTGCTTTTAGTATGCCAAAGCTGCTGCATCCTCACTTTTGAAATCTAAGTAAGATTCGTGTTTCTTACACTCTTATGCATGTGTTTTCAATTACAATCACCTTGAAAACATGGCTTTTTACAAACACTGGCTGGGTGCAGTGAGATCTTTGCTTTAGAAAACCAAAAAAGAAACTTGTTTCATTGGCTGCTTTGCATGTGTATTCAATTGCAATCAACTTCAAAACACTGGTTTCACCTAATTCTCTGTGAATTCAGTAGTTACTTCAAGTTTGAAAGGTAAGTAATATTCTTCATTGGTTGCCTGGTATGTACTTTCTTTCACTCACATGTCAAAACACGGTTTTAACCTAATGCTAATCCAAACCAGTGGTTACTTCACTTTACAAACCTAAATAAGATTTGTGTTTTATTTCCTGCTATGTGTGTGTTTTCACTTAAAATCATCTTCAAAACACTGGCTTTACCTAACACGCTGTGAATCCTGCAGTTATTTCAACTTTGAAAATTAAGTATGACACTTGTTTGCTTGGGTGCTGTGCTCTTGCTTTCACTCATTATCAATATAAAAACACTGCTTTTACCTATTACTATGCCTAAGCAATGGATTCTGCAGTTTTCAAAATAAGCAATATACTCATTAAATTGGCAGCTATGCACTTCTTTTCACTTACAAAGAATGTCAAAACACTGCTTTTACTATGCCAAAGCTGCTGCTTCCTCACTTTTGAAATCTAAGTAAGATTCTTGGTTCTTACATTGCTTTGCATGTGTTTTCAATTTCAATCAACTTGAGAACAACTGCTTTTCCCTTACGCTGTTAGAATGCAGGGAGTTCTTTGCTTTAGGAAAATAAGAAAGTACTAGTTTAATTGGCTGATTTGCATGTGTATTCACTTACAATCAAATTCAACACACTGCATTCATCTAAATCTCTGTGAATGCAGTAGTTACTTCAAGTTTGAAAGGTAAGTAATATTCTTGTTTGTTTGGCTGCTATGAAGTTGCTTTCACTCACATGTCAACACATGGCTTTACCTAATGCTAAGCCAATGCAGTGGTTTCTTCACTTTACAAACCTAAATAAGGTTTGTGTTTTATTTGTTGCTATGCCTGTGTTTTCACTTAAAATCATCTTTAAAACACTGGTTTTACCTACCATGCTGTGAATTCAGCAGTTAATTCAACTTTGCAAGTTAAGTAAGGTCCTTGTTTGTTTGGCTGCCAGGCACTTGCTTTCACTCATTATCACTGTAAAAGCACTGCTTTTACCTAATACATTGCCAAGCACTGGTTTCTACAGTTTTCAAAACTAAGGAATATGCTCATTATATTGGCAGCTATGCACTTTTTTTCACTTACAGCTAATGGCAAAACACTGCTTTTTCTACGCCAAAGCTGCGGGTTCCTCACTTTTGAAATCTAAGTAAGATTCTTCTTTCTTACACTGCTTTGCATGTATTTTCAATTAAAATCAACTTGAAAACACTGCTTTTCGCTAACGCAGGCTGAATGCTGTGAATCCTCTGCTTTAGAGAATCATAAAAGAAACTTGTTTCTTTGGGTGCTTTGCATGTGTATTCACTTACAATCTGCTTCAAGACACTGGTTTCACCCTACTCACTGGAATGCAGTAATTACTTCAAGTTTGAAAGTCATTAAAGATTCTTGTTGGTTTGGCTGCTATGCACTTGCTTTCATCACATGTCAACACATGGCTTTTACTTAATGCTAAACCAAAGCAGTGGTTTCTTCACTTTACAAAACAAAATAAGGTTTGTGTTTTATTTGATGCTATGCCTGTGTTTTCAATTACAATCATATTCAAAACACTTGTTTTACCTAACACGCTGTGAATGCAGCAGTTAATTTAACTTTGAAAGTTAAATAAGATACTCGTTTGTTTGGCTCCTCTGCAATTTGTTTCACTGATTATCAATTTAAAACACTACTTTTGCCTAATGCAATGCCAAAGCATTGGTTTCTTCAGTTTTCAAAACTAAGCAGTATCCTGATTTCATTGGCAGTTATGCACTTGTTTTCATTTACAATGAATGTCAATACACTGGTTTTACTATACCAAAGCTGCCGGTTCTTCACTTTTGGAACCTAAGTAAGCTTCTTGATTCTTACACTGCTATGCATTTGTTTTCAATTACAATCAATTTGAAAACACTTCTTTGCCCTAAAGCAGAATAAATACAGTAAGTTCTCTTCCTTAGAAAATCAGAAGAATCTTGTTTCATTGGCTGCTTTGCATGTGTATTCACTTACAATCAACTTCAAGATGCTGGTTTCACCTAACTCTCTGTGAATGCAGTAGTTAATTCAACTTTGAAAAGTAAGTAAGATTCTTGTTTGTTCGGTTGCTATGCACTTCCTTTGACACACATGTTAACACACGACTTTTACCTATTGCTAAACCAAGCCTTGGTTTCTTCACTTTGCAATCCTAAATAAGATTTGTGTTTTATTTGCTGTTATGCCTGTGTTTTCACTTAAAATCATCTTCAAAACACTGGTTTTACCTAACACGCTGTGAATGCAGCAGTTAATTCAACTTTGAAAGTTCAGTAAGATACTTGATTTTTTTTTCTGCTATGCACTTGCTTTTACTCATTATCAATGTAAAAACACTGCTTTTACCTAATGCTTTTCCAAAGCACTGGTTTCTTCAGTTTTCAAAACTAATCAATATACTCATTACATTGGCAGCTATGGAAATGTTTTCACTTACAACAAATGTCAAAACACTGCTTTTACTATGCCAAAGCTGCCTGTTCTTCACTTTTGAAATCTAAGGAAGATTCTTGTTTCTTACACTGCTATGCATGTGTTTTCCATTACAATCAACTTGAAAACACTGCTTTTCTCAAATGCTGGCTGAATGCAGTGAGTTCTTAGAAAAGCAAAAAAGAATCTTTATTTCATTGGTTGCTTTGCATGTTTATTCACTGACAATCAACATCATGACCCTGGTTTCACCTAACGCTCTGTGAATGCAGTAGTTACTTCCAATTTGAAAGATATGTAAGATTCTTGTTTGGTTGGTTGCTATGCACTTTCTTTCACTCACATGTCAACACACAGCTTTTCCCCAATGCTAAGCCAATGCAGTGGTTTCTTCACGTTACAAACCTAAATAGGGTTTGTGTTCTCTTTGCTGCTATGCCTTTGATTTAACTAAAAATCATCTTCAAAAGACTGGTTTTGCCTAAGTCACTGTGATTGCAGCAGTTAATTCCACTTTAAAAATTAAGTAAGATACTTGCTTTTTGGGCTCTTAAGTGCTTGCTTTCACTCATTATCAATGCAAAAACACTGCTTTTACCAAATGCTATGCCAAAGGGAGGTTACTTCAGTTTTCAAAACTAAGCAATACACTCCTTACACTGGCCACTAAGCACTGAATTTCACTTACAACATATGTGAAAACACTGCTTTTACTATGCCAAATCTGCAAGTTCCTCACTTTTGAAATGTAAGTAAGATTCTTGTTTCTTACACTGTTATTCCTTTGTTTTCACTTGAAATCATAATCAAAACACTGTTTTTCCCTAACACGCTGTAAATGCAGGGGTTAATTCAACTTTGAAAGTTAAATAAGATACTCATTTTTTTGCTGCTTTGAGCTTTGTTTCACTAATTATCAATGTAAAAACACTGCTTTCACCTAATGTTATGCCAAATCACTGAGTTCTTCAGTTTTCAAAACTAAGCAATATACTCATTACATTAGCAGCTTTGCCCTTGTTTTCACTTTCAATGAATTTCAAAGCACTGCTTTTACTATGCCAAACCTGCAGTTTTTCACTTTTAAAATCTAAGTAAAATTCTTGTTTCTTACATTATTATGCACGTGTTTTCACCTACAAGCAACTTGGAAGCACCGCTTTTCCTTTTTGCTGGCTTAATGAAGTGAGTTCTTTGGTTTAGAAAACCAAAAAAGAAACTTATTTCATTGGTGGATTTGCATGTGTATTCACTTACATTCATCTTCAAGACCCTGGTTTCAAATAACTCTCTGTGAATACAGTGGTTACTTCATGTTTGAAAGGCAAGTAAGATTCTTGTTTGGCTGCTATGCAGTTGCTTTCACTCACATATCAACACACAGCTTTTACCTGATGCTAAGCCAAGGCAGTGGTTTCTTCACTTTAGAAACCTAAATATGATTTGTGTTTTACTGGCTGCTATGCATGTGTCTTCAATTAAAATCATCTTAAAATACTGGTTTTACCTAACATGCTCTGAATGCAGGAGTTAATTCAACATTGAAAGTTATGGAAGATACTTGTGTGTTTGGCTGCTTTGCGCGTGCTTTCCCTCATTACAAATGTAAAAACACTGCTTTTCTCTAATGCTATGCCAAAGCATTGGTTTCTTCACTTTTCAAAACTAAGGAGCATACTCATTACACTGGCAGTAATGCCCTTGTTTTCAATTATATTGAATGTCAAAACACTGCTTTTAGTATGCCGAAGCTGCAGTTTCTTCACTTTTGAATGTAAGTTAGATTCTTGTTTCTTACAATGTCATGCAATTGTTTTCACTTACAATCATCTTGAAAACACTGCTTTTCTCTAACACTGGCTGAATACAGTGGGTTATGGTTTAGAAAACCAAAAAAAATTTTTTTGGTTTAGAAAACCAAAAAAGAAATTTGTTTCATTGGCTACTTTTCCCTATACATTCCCTTACAATCAATTTCCAAAAACTGGTTTCACCTAACTGTCTGTGAGTGGTGTAGTTACTTCAAGATTGAAAGGTAGGTAAGATACTTGTCTGTTTGGCTGGTATGGGCTTGCTTTCACTCACAAGTCAACACAAGGTATTTACCTAATGCTAAGCCATTACAGTTGTTTCTTCACTTTAGAAACCTAAGCAAGATTTGTGTTTTACTGGCTGCTATGCATGGTTTTCACTTAAAATCATCTTCAAAACACTTGTTTTACCTTACATGCTGTGAATGCAGGAGTTAATTCAACTTTGAAAGTTAAGTAAGATATTTATTTGGCTGCTATATGCTTGCTTTTATCATTATCAATGTAAAAACACTGCTTTTACCTAATACTAGGCCAAAGCACAAGTTTCTACAGTTTTCAAAATTAAACAATATACTCATTACATTTGCAGCTCTGCAATTGTTTTCAATTAAAATGAAGGTCAAAACACTGCTTTTAGTATGCCAATGCTCCATTTTCTACACTTTTGAATTCTAAGTAACATTCTTGTTTCTTATACTGCTATGCACGTGTTTTCACTTACATTCAACTTGAAAACATTGCTTTTCCCTAATGCTGGCTGAATGCAGCGAGTTCTTTTGTTTAAAAACCAAGAAAGTAATTTGTTTCATTGGCTGCTTTGCATGTGTATTCACTTACAATTAACTTCAAGTCACTGGTTTCATCTAACTCTTTGTGAAAACAGTAGTTACTTCAAGTTGGAAAGGTTAGTAAGATTCTTATCTGTTTGGGTACTATGCAATTGCTTTCACTTACATGTCAACACATGGCTTTTACATAGTGCTAAGCCAATGCAGTGGTTTATTCACATTACAAACCTAAATAAGTTTTGTGTTTTATTTGCTGCTATGCATGTGTTTTCACTTAAAGTCCTCTTCAAAACACAGATTTTACCTAACACGCTGTGAATGCAGGAGTTAATTCAACTTTGAAAGTTAAGTAGGATACTTGTATATTTGGCAGCAATGCACTTGCTTTCACTCATTATGAATGAAAAAACTCTTCTTTTACCTAATGCTATGATTAATCACTGGTTTTCCATTTTCCTGTACTGCTAAAATAAAATACCTGTTAATTAATGTAATCATGTTAATTGTATGGTGTAAGAAATTTGCTTTGAGTCAGTTCTCAAGATCATTCTAATAGCTTATATATGTAAAGTGTATAGAATATAATTTTATTTTTAAAGAAAAAGACAGTAATTTTGTCCTAGAATGAAATGACTGTTTATAAAGAAAAGTTAAAATATAAAACAAAACCTGAATGAATACAGGAAGTGCAGAAGGTTCATGAAAAAGAAATTTTTGTGGTGAGTAAAATTTATTAGGTCTATCTATAAAGTTTTAAATGCTGTAATATCAAATAGTATACTGATGCAAAGTTAAAAATTTAGTTCTTTCTCTGTTAAAATAACAAAATTCTCCAAACCAGTGGTCTGTTTCAGCAAAAGATTACAAAAATCTATCTCCTGACTAATCAGTATACAAAAGAAAATATATCTTTTATTAGAATAGCTACTTATAGTGTAACCTTATAATTTTATTGGCTGTTTAAGAAAAATAAATCTTATCACTTTTAAAAGAATATAATGTCCAACCTGTCTTCTCAGAGTCAAACTCAGAAAAATATCATTCACCTTGGGAAAAAGTGAAATAATAGAATAGTTGAGCTCATTTGTTATATTATAAGTTGATTGGGAGGCGTTCAAAAGTGTTATGAAAATAAAAGAGATTCTTTAACTGTCTATTGATCAAAGTTGTATCAGGAAATGTTCATGCATACTTAAAGAGTACTAAAATTCCTGAATATCTAAAAATGTTTTGGCATAACATTAGATATAGTGTTGTTAATCATGGTTTTAATTATTTCTTTTTCAAAATGATATGTGTCACATAAACAACCTCTCTGCCTAAAATCAAGAGATGTATGCTTTAGCTCATTTGCACCTCCTCCTCTGAAAAAACAGCTCTATGGCTGCAGAAAAATTGTGGCCATTGAGGGATGCCAGAGGTGGTGCATAACAGTAGATTATCATGAATTGAAGTAACACCCCTGCTGTCTGCAGCAGACCCAAATATTTCAAGACTGTTGCAAAAATTGACATCTGGTTTGTCACTATCACTTTGTTTTAAAATTTGCTAAGGCTTTCTTTAGTATCTCTGCAGGCAAATCAAGCCAGCCTGCATTCACCTTCATGTGAGAGTTCAATGGTGGTTTTTGAAGCTTCCCCAAGGCTGTGTGCATATCCCAACCATCTCTCCTGGCCTGGTGGCAAAGATTCTGGCTGTTTGGGAAAGCCTGTGGCTGTAACCGTATTGGTTATATTATGTTAACCACTAATCCTTATTCAGAATTAAAAGAAGCATCAGAGACAATGGTATCTTATCTTAAGAGCCTGAGATGGGCAAACAATTGGGACAAGCTACAAAGTCCTGGTTGTCTATGAATTACTTAAATGTAGTTGCTTAAGTAAAACAAAAACTGTATCCTCTGCTGTAATTGAAAAAGTACTATTTTTTTCATATTAATAGAGTATATAATATTGTTGGAATACTGAAAACCCTTCATCCTCACTAGCTCAGATATTAAAACCATTATATGTGTTTATCAGAAAAGGCTGTGCATGGGAATGAGAAAACCCCTCAGCAGTCTGCCTTTTAGAAAAAGAATAAAGTGGGAAATAAAACAAGTTTAAGCAGTAAGAGGGGTTGTGAACCATAACTTACCCTGTAAATTGAATGTAGCCAGTACCAATATTGGCTTTGGGTGGGGTTTGTGGCAGAGCTTTAGCCACAATTGTGAGAAGAAGCAGAAGTACAAGACCGGAACAATGTACTGTTGTGGGCTGCCCTCTGTGGGGAAGAAAGATCTGTGGAAGAACATATGGGATGCCTGCCAGCAGTGACAGATAACTGTTTGTCATGTCCCTGCCCCTTCCTCTAACATCTGTCTTGGGACTGTTGATGCAGAAGCCCTCATGAAGATCCAGAGCCTTACCATTGAGACCCAAAAGCAGCTGAGTGGTTCCACTGAAAATGTGAGTATCGTGGATAACAGACACTCTGGTGCCTGGCCCAGCAGTTCCAACTGCCTGTCACTCATCAGCAGCTCATGAACAAAACTGACAAATGTCCTTCGTGCTCACTCCAATGACTGTGGCATCGGTTCCCTCTTGCTCTCAGAAGGGGCAAGGTCTGCTTTCAGTGCTGCAGACACTACACTGGAACTCTTGGAATTCAGCACTGTGGGCTGTAGCCATAACACCAGTTAAGATGTTATCAGCAGAACGAATGAAGGCACTAAAGTCACAAGTGAAAGTGCAGCTGCCCCAAAGCCCAAAAAGGGGAAGTAATAATAATTTGTTGTTGCCTGTGCCTCAAACTTTACAAAGTGGGAGAAAATAAAACCATTTTAACCATAGGCCTATGCAGCCCTCTGGTTGGGAATCTTAAATCCATGAAAAATAAAAAAATCACTCAAAAACACTGTTAAGAAGCCACAGTTAGTAAGATAAAGTGTCCTAGTCCTGCTAAAACTCTATGTATGTAAGCCCACCAAATTATGTAATTTCACTGTCAACCATCAATGTTCAATGTTGAGTATACAATCTTATTATTTCTTCTCCTCAGACTACTGGAGGTGATGCCTTCACAGCCCATCCTAAATTTCATGAGCAGGTAGAAGAAAATCTTAAAATTTCAAAGTAAACATAGAGATCATTCAGAGGGCCTGAGAAAGCAGCTATGGAAATCAATCTTGGTTATCCTCATTTCTCTCTTATTTTTCCTCACCCCTAAAATCAATCCTTTTACCCATTATAACACCACCACTGCTATTATTGTTGCTTCCTTTAGATTCCTATGACTCTTACAGATTCTTGTCCTAGTCACATGCTGAATTGTACAATCAACAGCTCAGGAATATGTGGACAACATCTTCTTCCTACATGAACACCAATAACCACCTCTTCAGGACCAGAAATCAGAAGCCACTGGACAGAACAGAAGGGAACTCTTTGCTGCCCCTTTACTGCACGAAGTAGACTGAGTTGATATCCCAAATCCCTACACCCTTCTGTTCTGCCAAGTATTCCCATTCTTAGGTCCTTCACTATATATATATATATATATATAATCAAAGAGTTAGGGATGTTAGAGGTTCCCCCTTATGAGGTTTGCAATGATTAAGAGATCATAAGACCGTGACTCAATACCTCTGGGACATAAATTGAAGAAAGAGCCTCTAGCAATAGCCCACCTGACCAATTGAGCAAGCCATTACCTATGAGGAAGCTCATCCCCTCCCAAGAATAAACAAAATGGAGCAGATAACCTCCATCACCCCCTCCTGGCCCAAGCTCCAACAACCACTCCCACATTCCAAGGCCTCCTAGCCCACCTCCCCGTGGCCATTTGGCCCCAGGCTATACATGGTTTTCCATCAATTGATGTACTGTATAAAGTCATATTCAGCCTACAGGGAAAGGCTGAGGTCTCTCTTAAGATCTCCACCATGCCAGCAGGAGGTGGCTGAAGTCTATTCTTCAGAAACCACACCATTGGCAGACCTTTCCAATAAACTTTCTGTCTGCAATTGTCAGTGTCTGCATCCAGTGAGCTCCGTTTTTCTCTACCAGGTTCATATCCAAATTGTTTCTTGAGACAGCCTAGTGGGATGCTTTTTCCCTTCACTTCCAAACTCTGGTTATATCCCATTCTACTTAAAATTTAGAAACCAGGCCTACGCAACCAAGCTCAGCAACACTTCCTTATGCCAGGGGCTTCTTGTTTCCCTACTCATTTCAGGCCTAAAAACCAAGCATGGCAAAATGCCACTTAAAATTTTGTCAGGAGCTGAGTTTCTGCAGAGAATAATGAGACTAACACAAACATACACACACAACAAACACAGACCAGAACCTGTTTTCCTTCATGCTCCCTGCCTTTAGGAACCCTAGATGCCTGAAGCAAGAACCTCCCATCTGACTCTTGGAGTAAAGCACTCCAGAGGCCACAGAGCCAGGATACATGGGTGTCTTACCTCAGGGGCCAAGGAATCCACTGAGCAGCAGCATTCTCACAAGGATGATGTGTGCCATATTGAAGAGGGACAGGGTGGTCCTCAGCTTGCATTCTGCACTTTTACATTCTACAACCCTCTCTTCAATGAAAATCCCTGAATGGCAACTGAATGCCAGAACAGACAGACACACCAACTAGGCTAGGAAGGAAACAAGGCTTTATTCACTGGTGGGATACTGGAGATGTATAATCTCAAATCAGCCTCCCTGTTAAGGGCTTTTCTCAGAGTTTTTGCACTGGTTGAACAAAGAAAGTTAATCATTAGCATGACATTTCTAAGACAGGTCTGGAAAAATCAGTTTTTTTTTGTTTCTCAGTTAATCTTAAAATACGCATGGTACCTGGAGTCAGATAATCTTGGGGTGATAAGGATGGGGGTGGTAAGGACTTGAATGTACATACAATGACAGATGTGAATATACAGATGCAAGTAAAGATAATGAGTGAGGAAGCGCATGATTATACCTTGTTTGGTGTAGCTAAGTGTGGTTAATGTTAAATCTGTAGCTCTGCCTGCCTCCTGATATCTGAGCAAGAGGTACATAAATTTTTCTAACATTATAAGTTATGGTACAATGCTTTAATATTTAAGCTATCCTGGGTTGTTCTAGTACTGCACTTTGTCCTCTAAAAGAGCAAGGTGGCTTTCAAGGCATTTGCTAGGACTGCTCCAGGTATGTGACAGCATTGTTTCAATTGTCCACATCTTTAGGTGAAATAAATCTAATAATTGGAAATAAGGATATATGGGCTCTAAAAGATACTGGCACCACCTTCTCTGCTTAAATCGCACCACCATCATTAATCCTCCTCTCCAGGGTACAGAAACCATTCAAATGATGGGAGTTTCCATCAAACCCATGCCTGCCTTTAATTCTCCCAATTCCCTTTCACTTAGGACATTTATAAGACACTAATCAATTTTCACTACCACCTTGGCCCTAATTTACCTTCCTGGAAGAGATTCCTTTGATTATTCTAAGCACACTTATCTTTCTCTTAAAAGGTGGAAATTAATTTGGCACTCCTTGAACCATATTCAACAGACCAGGCTAAGGAATCAATTCCCATGCATATTCCTAACCTTTCAGGGGAAGAAGTGAAATTTAACCATCACCCTCTTTTGGATACTATTTCAAACCTTTTAAGGCCCACACCTCAACTGATATGGGCCACATTCTTTCTGCTTCATCTATCTCTCCCTACAGGGTCTCCTCCTAGACCTTGACTGAATTCAAAGCATTCTAACTTTCCCTCTCTCAAGACCAAATGTCAAATAAGAGGATTTTTAGGTTTTGAAGGATATCATAAAAACTGGATTTCTAATATTTCTTTGATAGCTCAAGCTTTATATGCCACCTTTAATCTAACCTAATTGAGCCCCTTAAATGGGGTGAAATTAGTCAATGTTCCTTCAATGAAATAAAACCTAGTTGGCTGGAAATCCTGCTCTGGGCAACCTATTTACAAATTACCATTTTTACTCCTTGTCTATGAACAAGAAGGGAATGTCTTTGGCTTGCTTACACAAAAGCATAGAGACCAACATAGACCTCTAATATATTATAGCCAGCAGTTAGATGCCTTAGCCAATGGACCCCCCTTGTATGAGATCCACTGTGGCCACATCAAAACTTCTAGAATCATTTGAAGAATTAATTATGGGATCTCCTTAAACTATTTATGTCCCTCATTTGTTGAAACCCTTTCTACAAATTGGTTAACTTTTTTTCAAATTCTCTTATTTTCCCTTTCCAATGTCTCCTTTGTTCAACGTCACAAACTTAATCCTGATACTTCACTTCTTGGTATTTCTGAAGAAACTGCTCATAACTGCATGGCTTTAACTGACCAATTGTTAACATATTTAATGGGTTTACAAGAAACCCCAAATGATAATACAGATGTTATCTGGTATACAGATGGTTGCTACCGTAAAGAGAACTCAAGAATCTATCATTTTGGATATGCTATTATGTATAATCATGAAATAATAGAAGGAAATCCCTTACCTAATGATATGTCATCTCAGCAAGCTGAAGGTTTTGCCCTCAGGAGAGCATTTGTAGTTGCAGAATGAAAAACAGTAAACATATACACAGATGGTGGTATGCCTTAGGGGTTTGTCTGGCAATGACAATATGTCCTGCCAAAGTTTCATGGGCATTTAACATCAGAAGGTGAAGCAAGCCTCTCCATATAGTAAAATGGCAGCATTTCATTAAGGAGGTTACAGATTGGGAAGCTGATGCTGGGTGTCTGCAGGGTTTTTAGAGTAGTGTTTACACTGCCCAACAGGTTACAAAGTGTTATATAGGGTAAGAGAAAAGAAGGCAGAGAGCCAAGTCAGGGTTTTCAGGATCATAAATAAGTCTCTTTGAGGTTACTGATACTTAGCAGGAATTGATTTAATACAGAAACCTATCATGCTTAGAGATGTGCAAGTGCATTTTATGATGCACTTATGGGGGCTTGTCTTTCTAGGAATTTAGGGCTTTTCTGATTTATGGCATCACATTCCACCCCTCAAAAAATCCACTTTTAAACATTATACAACCCCCTCTTCCATGAAAATCCCTGAATAACAATTGAATGGCACGTCTGGAGGCAGAATCCTCAATAAAAATACAAGGCACAGATACTAACACCTATGCCTGCTAATGTCAAGGGGAAAATTAATAAAGCCGATTACCAAACTCTGTTAGGCTGGAAGGCAAGTCTGTCAAA
>JAQZBX010002383.1:0-12106 GCA_029593785.1 Cabassous unicinctus | reverse complement strand
ACAGGCCCATCTCCTGAGAATATAGTTCCTAACATTGATTTCTTCCCCAGGGAATTGTACCAAACTTTAGCCCCCAAGGGTTCTATGGCATAGAGTCATGCATTATATCGTGGAGCCTGTGCATGAAGCCATAATGTGTGTCACTTCTGTCCCAGTTTCTATAGAGGAGGCTTTCTGTAAACTGGAGCAATGGAGACCTTCCACATATATGATAGGGGTGAGAATTATTGTTAATTCATTTCCCTGTACCCTAGTAATAAGAATATCTATCCACTTGGGTGACATTTTCTGGTGTAAGCCCCACCAAATTTGGTGGGTGATTTTGGGTATGACCTGTGGCAATATCACTATGAGTCACTGCTCAGCTATAATTGGGAGAATACCTTGTTCTGCCTAAGGGTTTACTGCTGATGGAGTGGACATTGGGGTCCTGAAACATTCATATCCTGAGGTTTGTCCAGTCACCAGTCTACTATTTATTAGCCTAATTTCTTCTTGTACTTGTGGTGTCCACCTATGCAGTCAGTTGTTTGAAGACAGCCATTCTTTGTTCCTATCAAATCAGTGGCCTGGTGGTTGTATGGCACATGAAAGTGCCAAGCAATTTCTCTATTTCTTAAATACATATTTTTTATTTTTTAAAGATACTTAGATTACATATATGTTACACAAAACATATAGGGATTCCCATATCCTCCACTCCCCACACCTCCCACACCCTCCCACATAAACAACATCCTTCATTAGTGTGGCACATTCATTGCAATTGATAAATGCATCCTGGGGCATTGCCACTCATCATGGACCATAGTTCACATGGTAATTTATACTCTCTCCCAAATAATTTTGCAGACTATGAGAAGATATATAATGGCTTATATCTGTCATTGCAATGTCATTCAGGATGATTCCCAGGTCTTGAAACAACCCCTGTATTACACCTGTTTTTCCCTATCCCTGCCCCCAGAGCCTCCAGTGGCCACTGCCTCCATATCACTGTTGTAATTTCTTCCATTATTAGAATCACAGTAATTCTATAGTAGAAGAGATTAAGTCCACTCTAGTCCATAGTTCATAACCCAATCCTGAGGATTCTGGGATGGTGATGTAACTCCACCTCAAATTGAGAGGGAGATTTGATCCCATACAGCCAATGAATGGAACTCTCTTACTTGCAGTTGTAGTCGCTCTCATTTCCTTGGTATGGTGGCTATCAATCCTCACCTTCCTGGTAGTTGTACTGGGTGAGTCCAATGAACTGGAAAATAGTATTGCAACTCCACTGAGGCTCAAAACCTGGTTAGCACATGGACAGCCCAAAGATTCAAGTCTCTGATATTACATATTACTGTCATATTACATCTACCAACTCCAGCACCAAGTATAGGTTCAACTAGAAGGGACAGGTGAACCATGTGTAGGGAAGCCATACCTGAGTCCAACTCTGTCCCTCTCAGGAGCACAAACTCCAAAGTAGGGCTCACTGACAAGGCAACAATCTCCAGAGCTATCCTCCCTGACCACAAGACCTGAGTGCCTCCAGAACCCTCAGAATCCCCACTATTTGGAGTAGTATCCACTTTGGCAGTCTATGAGATCCTGCTGAGATGTGCATAAACGTTACCTCTGGGATGACCTCCCAACTCACTTTGAAGTCTCTAAGCCCTATATACTCATTTGTCTTTTCCATTTCCCCCTTTTATTCAAGGTTTTTTCCCATGTAGTGGTTATCACACTCACCACACACAATTTCTCTTTCTTGCATCTAGTCTTGTACTTAGTGACCTTTAAAATGTGTGCCTTGGTCACTAACAATGTGTTGTGGATACCCACACATACAGGAAACTTTTTCAAGTCCTAGTATTGTTGAGGCTTGATTTGCTTGTCAACATCCAAAACCTTCAGAATGCTTGAAACAATATATACATAGCTTGGTGTTTTCTTTTGTCCATCGGACAGAGGAAAGGGTCCTAGATATTGTATTCATCAGCATTGCTTGGCTTGTATTCACTATGGTATCTGCCCCATATTATGGAGTAGAGGGTTCATCCATTGAACACATGTTGGACAGGACTCACTGGCAGAAAACATATCACTCTATTTCAAGGGCAAATGTAACCTTTTACATGCTTCACATACACTCTTAGGACCCTTCTGTCCCTATTTATAGTTTAGCCAATCTGCTGGATCATGATTTCCATCAACCCATCTAATTTTAGCTAATGTTTTGGCTTCCATGTTTCCCAGAAGCATGAGTGAAATATGGGCTGGAATATGCCAAATTTTTATTTTGGCATTGGTTGTTCTTTTTTTAACATAACCCAAATATCTTCTCAGACGGCTTTACCCTATATATCCTAACTAGCTATGCTCCATTTCTCTTATTGCCAGCATCCCATCCAGAGAATCAGACTATGACACACAGCCCAGCTGTTGGAGCATATGGAGACTGGTATAGGCTCATAGAATATAACCATCCAGATGGCTCATTGCTTAGCCCATTGACTGCTTTAATGCTCTCCTTCACCCATCTATATGGTGTTAATAGGTATTTGAACAGCTATCATGTGCTATCAGGAGTGTGGTCCTCTACAGAAACCATCTGCATACCAGGCATCTTCCAATGGGGCTCCTACTCATTATATTATTAATGCTGCTTTCTCTATTGGTGTAGGATAATTTGGATCCTCTACATATGTAACTGTCCCCAATAATTTATGTAACTCTTTAGATAGTGGCTCCATTGCTGTAAATATTATTTGGTATTTATAGTGTGCTAGCCTGTGCACAAACAATTTTAGACTGACTACAGGTGTCTTCGACTGTCATTTCCACTTATTGGAAATGATATTCACAGTTATTGGCAAAGTCACTGTTATAGGCTCAGTTTGCATAAGACCAACATATACTGCTAACAGGTGTTTTTCAATAAGACTGTATCATTTTTCTATTCCTGTTCATTGCTGGGTCCAGAACCCAAGTGGCACACCCTTCCTGCTTTTTTTTGACATAGGACCCACCCAAAATCTTCTGGATAGGTGGCAATATCCAATTCACAAGCTTGACTTGCTCTTAAAGTGCCTAGATATTGGATTTGTTTTACAACTATTTGCTATAACTTTGACAGGGGTGACCTTTGACTTACCTGACCAAACTTCCCCTAGGAATTTTATAGACTGTCCAGGCCCCTGGATCTAGGCATTTTTGGTGGCTCATCTTCAACGTTACAGGCACTGCAATGGCAGGTGCACCATTTTTGGAGATGTAATACTATAAGAAGTAAGCACAATATTGTCAATATAGTGAAACACAGCAACATTTGGTGGCTTTTCCCTTTTTGCTAGATCAGATGCCACCACTGCATGACAGATGTTTAGGCTGTGTAGGTGCCCTTGTGGTAAAACCTGGAAAGTCCACTGACCCACTTCCACATAAATGTCTACTGACCTTGCCTATCTACAGCTAATAGGATACTGGAAAGGTGTTAACAAGTCTAATACATAATGGAACTCTCCTAACTGGGCAAATAAGTTATCAAGAAACATTGAAATATTTGAAACTGTGGCATGAATAGGAGGAAAAATCTCATTTCATTCTTGATAATAGACCTTCATTCTCCAACTGTCATCAGGTTTCCTCACTGGCCATACAGGACTATTAAAGGACTCTGTGCTGGTCATATGCTCCCCATTCTGGCCAGTTCTTGTAGTGTTTCATTGATTTCAGCATGTCCACCTGGGAGGCAATGTTGTTTAGTATGGGAGACCCTCCTGGTTACAGGCAAGTGAACTGGGTACCAATAAGTAACACCTCATATAGTTTATTTCATCCTGCACATGTGAAGGCAAAATTCACTGGTGGTGACCCTTAATATATATTTGGGTATGGGAGATATATATATTACAAAATTTTAGAGGGTGAGGCATCCCATTTGTAATGTTTGGGTAGTTTGCACCACTCATATGGCTTTCCCCTCACATCCTTCTATCACCTTTAGAAGCCCATAGGACTTCTCATAGGGATTCTCATAAGTCAGTGTGCACGGTGCTCCAATATCAATAAGGGCTACAATGTGCAAATGGTTTTCTGGAGACCAGTGATTATCTAGCGCTATGTGAGGCCTTCTGTTCACCTGGTGTCACCCATATTTGCAGGTTACTGTGGCCCCAGCCCTAGCCTTCAGAGACAGGGGTATCCACTCCCTTATACCAGATTTACTTTCCTCAGGAGCTGCTGAGGGAGTAATAACCAGAGGCCCAGATTTACATGTAGGCAGTAGCTTATATCTTTACTCCTTAGGCAGCTTTTGTCAGAGACCTACTACTATAACATTAGGTTGTTATTTGTTTTTGTAATGGGGAGACTGCAACAATTAGATCAGCCTATAATGGTTTAATGGTTACATGTATGGGCGCCCTCTTTCCCTTCCCTTGCGGAATCTCTTTGGTTAATTTCTTTACAACTTTTGATCAAACTAATTCCATCTCACCAGGGTCTGCTCTTGCTTGTGCCATCTGGTGAATGGGCTAGCCAACTAGTGGGCTTAGAATATCTACTAATGTCCTATTCCAGGCTGGAAGCATGATTTGGAAGATTTTATCCTTTATACTGCCTGTGAACATTTCATCATTATATCCACAAAAGTTCAGCATATGATGCCTACTAATTCTCTGACTATATTCTGTAATTCTTCTATAGATGACCATTTGCCTATTGTAAATGGTACATCCCCTTCATTAGGCCAGACCAATTTTTCCACTTAAATGTGCCATACTAATATTTTTTGAATGCCGTCTGGTCCTTGCTGTGCCTGGTGAAGATGCTGATGAAGAGAGAGAGAGGTAATTATGCTGGCTATTATTTTCAATTTTATTCCAGAAGCATAATATCATTTCCTCTTACATCCCATAATCTAACCAAGCAGGTGTGCTCTCTCAACCTTTTTGTTTAAAGGTTTCTGTTAGTTCTACTAATTCTGCAGGGATATCCTCTTTCATTACTGATTTTGAGCAGGATCTCTTCCTGTGTGTCATCAAGAACCCTGATTGCTTACTATTTTATAGTTATTAATGGTATTGCTTTTCCAAACTCATCTTCAATTGCAATTACCTCCTTTAATCTTTACTCCTCTGCACTCTCCCAGAGATTCCATGCCTTTGAATCCCAGGTTTCCCTCTGGATAACTGCTCAGACCTGCCACTGTGGCATCCTTCATCCATGCATTCTCGTAGCTTTACATGTTATTACATCTAATCATCCCTCTTTGGTCTGTACCTTTAAGCCAATACATTAGTATTGTTGGAACAGGCTAACCTAACATCATTTTCTAGAGCTAAAGATTTCTAATCTACTTAGTTTAGCATGTGCATTTAAAAGAATTATTAGAGAATTTTCAGATTTGCAGAACAATCATGCATAAAATACAGGATTCCCAAACACAACTCCAACAACAGCAATTTG
Organism: Cabassous unicinctus; assembly: GCA_029593785.1. Lineage (NCBI taxonomy): Eukaryota > Metazoa > Chordata > Mammalia > Cingulata > Chlamyphoridae > Cabassous > Cabassous unicinctus. The sequence goes on along the minus strand of JAQZBX010002383.1, from coordinate 6,646 downwards.
CATTGGTGTGGAATATTTCTTATAAATGATGACATCAAATTTTTCTAATTGTACTCTTAATTAAAGTCCATGGTTTAACTCAAGGTTTTCTGTTTCTGTAGTGCAGGTCCATAAAATTTTAAAAAAATTATTCTGTTACCATATACATGATCTAACATTTCCCTTTTTAAGCATATTTAGATATATATTTCAATGATGTTAATTTTGTTCATCATGTGGTGTTACCATCACCAACATCAATTACCAATATATTTCCATTATTCCAAATAGGAATATTGCACATTTTAAGCCTTAACTTACCTTTCCATATCGTCACCCTATCCCCTGTTAATATATAGTCTAGATCCTGACTATGAGTATGCTCATTCTAACTTGTCCAAATAATTGATATAATACAATATTTGTCCCTTTTGCCTGGCTTATTTCACACAAACTTATACCTACCAGGTTCATCCATGTTGTCACTTGTATCATAATTTATTTTCATTTTAAGTTTGAAAAGCATTACATTGCAGGCATATACCACATTTTATTTATCAGTCCATCAGATGATGAACACTTGAGCTTCGCCCATATTTTGCAATGCTAACTATGAGCATCATGTGTAAATGTATGTTTGAGTACTTGCTTTCAATTCTTTTGGGTATACATCTAGTAGTGGTATTGCCAGACCCCAAAGCAGTTCTATATATAGCTTTTTGAGGAATTGCTAGAGTGTGTTCCACAATGGTTGCACCATATTACATAGTCACCAACAATGAATGAGAGTACCTATTTCTCTACATCCTCTTAAACACTTGTTGTTTTTTTATACCAGCCATTGTAATTGGTGTGAATAGTATCTCATTGTGGTTTTTATTTACACTTCCTGGATGACTCATGATGTTGAGCATCTTTTTATGTGCTTTCTGGCCATTGAATATCTTGTTCAAATCTTTAGCCCATTTTTTAAATTGTGTTGCTTCTCTTTTCCTGTTAAATGGAAGGATTTTTTTATATAGTCTGGATAGTAACCCTTTATCAGATATGTGGTTTCCAAATATTTCCCCCTATGGTGTAGGTTATCATTTCCCTTTCACGATAAAGTCCTTTGAGAATAAAAAGTTTTTAATTTTCACAAGGTCCCATTTATCTATTTTTTCTTTTGTTACTTGTGCTTTGGGTATATCTAAGAAACAACTGCTTAACACAAGGTCTTGAAGTTGCTTCCATATACTTTCTTCTAGGGGGTTGATAGTTTTAGCTTTTACATTAAGGTCTGTGATGCAATTTGATTTCATTTTTATATATGGTGTGTGTTAGGGGCTCTTCTTTTTTTGCAAAAGGAGATCCAGTTTTCCCAACACCATTTGTTGAAGAGGCTATTCTTTCCCCATTGTGCAGTCTTTTCTACCTTGTCAAAAATCAGTTGGCCAAAATATGAGGGCTGATTTCTGAGCTCTCAATTTGATTCCATTGGTATCTACACCTCTCCTTGTGCCAGTTCCATGCTACTTTGATTATTGTGGCTTTGTAATAAGTTATAAGATCATGAAGTATGAGTCATACAACTTCCTTCTTCTTTTTCATGATGCCTTTGTCTATTTTGGGTACCATAACATTTCATATAAACTTACTGATTGGCTTCTCTATTTCTGCAAAGATGGTTGTTGGAGTTTTGATTGGGATTGCATTGAATATATAAATTGCTTTGGGTAGTATTGACAGCTTAATGATATTTAGTCTTCCAATCCTTGAACCCAGAATATCCTCTCATTTATTTAGATCTTCTTTGATTTCTTTTAGCAATGTCCTGTAGTTTTCTGTGGAAAATTTCTTTACATCCTTGGTGAGACTTGTTCCTAGATATTTGATTCTTTTGGTTGCTATTGGGAATGGAATTCATTTCTTGATTTCATCTTCTGATTGCTTATTGCTTGTGTATAGAAACACTACTGGTTTTTTGGTGTTGACCTTGTACAGCACCACTTTTTTGAATTCATTTTTTAGCCCTGGTAGCTCATTGTGTATTTTTTAGGATTTTCTGAATATAGGATCATATCATCTGCAAAGTAGGAAGGTTTGTTTCTTCCTTTCCAAATTTAATGCCTTTTATTTCTTTCTCCTGCCTAATTTCTCTGGCAAGAGCTTTCAGTACAATGTTGAATCACAGCAGTGACATTGGTTGTCTTAGTTTGCCAAAGGGCTGTCAATACAAAGTACCATAATTGGATTGACTTTTATAATGTGAATTTCATTTAGGGTAAACCTTGCTATTTTGATGCCATGAATTATTCAAATCAAAGCATCATTTGAGATGCATTCTTCAACATAATCAGCTTCTGGTGATCCTGGTGTCCTGCCACATGGTGAAGATGGCAGTTGATGTCTGCTGAGGTCCCTGCCTGAGACTCCAGAATCTACTATCTCCTGGAGCACAGCTGTGAGCAACCAGTCATAGGTCTTGTCTCTTTCCAAGCCTCCTTTCTCAGTCTCACCTGTTCTTTTTTCTTCAAAATTTCAGTTGTGGGCTATCACTCATATGGCTCCTTCTTCAACATTGAGTTTCTCCCTGGGTACAGGCTCTTAGTGAGTTAATGAGTAGACTTTCGTTGCTAGCAATCCTCATCCTCTTTCATGGTAGAGTGAAAAATGTCAGCTTCCATTATCTGTCTTTCTCTATGTCTCCATTTATCTAAAGCTCTAGCAAGAGTGTGGAAACCCAGCCTGAGACACAGTTCACTGATGTAGTACAATCTAAAGTGTCCAACACCCACAGGAATGGATTAGTTTAAGAACATAATATTTTCCATTTTGGAATTCATAAAAGAACTTCCAACTGTCACAGTGGGCATCCTTGTCTTTTTCCTGATCTTAGAGGGAAAATGTTCAGTCTTCCACCATTAATTATGATGTTAGCTGTGGGTTTTTCATATGTGCTCTTTATCATGATGAAGAACTTTTCTATTCCTAGTGTTCTAAGTGTTTTTATCAAAGAAGGGTACTGTATTTTGTCAAATGCCTTTTGTGCCTCAATTGACATGATCATAGTTTCCCACCCCCCTCCATTCTGTTAATGTGGTGTATTATATTGATTTTCCCTATGTTGAACCAGCATTGCATACCAGGGATTAATCTCATTTGATCAAGGTGTATAATTTTAATATTCTGTTGGATTTGGTTTGCTATTATTTTGCTGAGGATATTTTTATCCATGATTATAAGAGATATAGGTCTGTAGTTTACATTTCTTTGGTATATTTTTTTGGGGGGGGAGTTGCTCTGAGGGTGATGTCCTTATAGAATGAGTTAGGAAATGTTCTCGCTTCTTCAAGTTTTTTGGAAGAATTTGAGCAGAATTGGAATGAATTCTTCTTGAAATATTTGATAGAATTCCCCTGTGAAGCCATTTGGTCCTGGCTTTTTATTTGCTGGGAGGTTTTTTATTACTAATTCAATCTCATTCCTAGTAATTGATTTCTTTAGATCTTCTATTTTTCCTTGAGTCAATATAGGTAGTTTGTGTGTTTTTAAGAATTTGTCCAATTCATGAAGGTTATCAAATTTATTGGCATATAGTTGTCTTTTGTATTCTGTTATAGTCACTTTTATTTCAGTGGGGTTGATAGTAATGCCCCCTTTGCATTTTTGATTTTCATTTTTGTATCATCTCTTTCTTATATTGGTCAGTCAAGCTGACCAAAGTCCATTTTATTGATATTTTCAAATAATCAACTTTTTGTGTTTTTTTTTATTCTGTTGTTTTTTTTTTGCTTGTTTGTTTGTTTCCTATTTCATATATCTCCATTATGTTCTTTTTTATTCCTTTCCTTCTGCTCATTTTAGGTTTAGTTTGCTCCTCTTTGGCAAGTTCTTCCAGTTTGGAGTTTAGGTTCCTGATTTGAAGCCTTTCTTCTTTTTTTAATGTAAGTTTTTAAAGCTATAAGTTTCTCTCTTAGCACTGCCTTTGCTAACTTTCATAAGTTTTGGTATTCCGTATTTTCATTTTCATTCACCTAAAAATATTTCCTAATTTCACTTCTGATTTTCTATTTAACCCATAAGTTGTTTAAGAGTATGTTGTTTAATTTCTACCTTTTTGTGAATTTTACATTTTTCTCTCTTTTAATGATTTCTAGCTTCATCCTGTTGTGGTTAAAGAATGTACATTGCCTGATTTCAATACTTTTGAATTTATTAAGATTTGTTTTATGACTCAACATATGTTCTTTCCTGAAAAATGATCCACATGCACTTGAAAAGAATGTGAATTCTGTTTTCTGTTGAGTTCAGTGTCCTATATAAGACTGTTATCTCTAGATGGATTAGTTTATCATTCAATTCCTTTGCTTCCTTACTGATCTCCTGACTATATGTTCTATCCATTATTGAGAATGTTGCACTAAATTCTCCTACTATAAATGTGAAATCACCAATTTCTCCCTTCAAATCTGTCAGTATTTTTTTCATATTTTTTGGGACTATGCTGTTAGTTGCCTATATATTTTTAATTGTTACATATTCCTGTTGAATTGTCCCCTTTATCAGTAAAAATTGACCATATTTGTCCCTCATAATTGCTTTTTACTTGAAGTCTATTTCTTCTGATATTAGTATAACTCCCCCAGCTCTCTTTTGGTTACTACTTGCATGGTATATTTTACATCCTTTCACCCTCAACCTACATGTATCTTTGAATTTAAGATGAATCTCTTATAGATAATGTAGCATTGGGTCATGCTACTTTATGCATTCTGCCAGACTCTCCTTTTTGACTGGAGAGTTTAATCCATTTTCATTTAATGTCTCCGTTGGTAATATGGAACTTTCTTTGCCATTTTGTTTTTTAGCCTTTTAACTTTAATAACATTTTGTCCCTCACTTCAATTAAAGCCTACTTTTATATTTATTTGCTTTTTTTGTGTTTTACCATATTGCACAACTTCTCATTTTTATCTGTATACATTTTACTTGTTGTTACTCTGTGTTTAAAATTCAACATCCTAAGTATATTATAAACATACTTGGTTCAATACCAACTTAACTTCAATAGCATGCGCATATATTTTTCCTACACCATTCTGTCCCCCCACAATTTTTTGTGCTTGTTATTGCTTATTTCTTTGTACATTGTACATAAGAAACAATAATTTATCATTAGTTTTAATGCATTTGCATTTTAACACCTGTAGGAAGTAAGGTACATACCACTGTCTAGTGTCATTCCCTTTAAGTTTTAAGAATACCCTTTAGCACTGTCTGTAGGGCAGGGCCAGTGGTAAGGAACTCCTTTATCTTTTGTTTATCTAAAGATATCCTATTCTCTCCCTCTTTCTGAAAGAGTGTCTTGCAGGATAAAAAATTCTTGGCTGGCAGTTGTATTCTTTCAGTGCTTTAAAAATTTCATCCAACTGCCTCCTTTATAAGTAGTATTATTAATTATTTGTATTACTAAAATTATTTTATTAGCCTATCAGTTTCTTTTCTTCATTTATTAATTAAAAATTGGTTAGCTCACAGATCGTGCATACATAACATACAGGCTCCCATACTTCACCCCACCACAAGCACCTTGCTTTCTTGTGGAACATTTGTTACAAATGATGAAAGATATCATCAAAATATTAGTACTAACTATAGTTAGTAGACAAACATGAGTTATCTTCATTTGAAATGATAACACAAAAACCTAAGGAAATTATAGAATATATGAGCCCTGCCTCATAAAAGAAAATATGCTAACTTATTGCTAATAAACAATCAAAACATTAAAGATAAAGAAACCCTGGTAGAGCAACCATTTTACAGCGTACTCTTGGGACAGAACGATATCCAAAAATGCAGTCTTCAGCCTGGTAATTTGTATATTGGAAAAGACATCTCCACAAAGATACACTCAAGCTGATTAGAAAGGACCATACTAGGCACTTCTAACTTAATTGTGTGCAGCTAAATTAGATAGCATTGTTTCTGGGATTCACATTTTTCTTTAAAGAAACTTCCTACCCTGCCTGGAAATCCATACCTACTGGACATCTAAACCTCAAAATGACCAAGAATCAGAATCAGAGAGCATCTGACATAGACACTATCCCAAGACTACAGACCAGGTCTGTACATTTAATACTGGTAATCTTAGGCTTAAGTCACCCAAAAGTGAATGGCATCTGATGAAGAGAGCTAACACAAGAACCAGGACAAGACTTGATTTTCATCAAATGAAATAAAATCAATAATATTCATTACTATCTTATTAGGTCTCATTCACATTTTTAATCTCAACTTCACCTAAGTCCTTCTTTGTCCCTCCATTAATGAATAATAAATCCTAACACTTTTTTAAAAATTTCTTTCTTACCCTTAGTCTCTTCACAGTCCCTTGTCATTCATCATCTTTTTTTCCCAGCAAGACAATGGACTGATCATGTAGAAAATCTATCAAATTCCTGGATCTGTGCTAATTTAGATTCCACTGAAGGGCCCAATTTATTGGCCATATCCATAGGTATTCAAACCTGGAAAACATTAAAGACATCAAAGAGAAAATGCAAATATTACATAAACTAGTGAACACAGCACCTTAAGACTTAGTTGGTTAAATCATAGATCTTGGAAAGACTGGATTCATAGCATATTTCAAACCTAGCTAATTCTTTTTTTTTTTTTT
>JAQZBX010002382.1:0-72608 GCA_029593785.1 Cabassous unicinctus | reverse complement strand
GAAATCTTGTCTGTTTTTATTTCCTGTAGTTTCTCCCTATACAATAACCAAAAGGGAAATGCCTCTTCTCATCCCCCTCTTGGCTGTCTTAGGCATAACCACCACCATGGAAAATTGGGATTGGCAATTTATATCAAACCCCATTATCTATGACAGTCTCTCCCTAAAGCTAACTAACAGCATAGAAGAAACTAGCTGTGCCTTAGAAGTCCTAAGACAGCAAAACAAACTCTCTGGCTGCTGTAGTACTGCAAAACTGCAGAGTCCCTAACATGCTAACAGCAGCATGGGGGGGAGGGGACATGCCTATTTCTCAAGAAAAATGCTGTTTCTATATAAATCACTCTGGAATAGTCCTCAACAGCATTTGAAACTGGCAAGATGAAGCCCATGAACTTCAGGAGCGTTCAGCCTCTGAAATCACCTGGCCTTTCTCATTCTCATGATCTAGTATGTCATAGCTGATCCCCCTTTTTGGTCCCACTTACCACTATCTTCTTTGTCCTTTTAGTTGGGCCACATATCTACAAAATTCTGACCAAGTTTATTTCTTCCAGAATCAATGCCTTCCAAAACAATATATTAGTCACATGAGGATTTCAGCCAGTTCCAACTGCAGTGTCAGACCCATCTTCCCTCAACCTCAATAGAATAGCCAGAGAGGTTTACACCCTGTCAGGCAGGGACTACTACCCTAACCAGCAGGAAGTAACTACAGAAGAATGATCATTGCCCCTCCACATCCCCTTAAGAGGGGGGTGTTGAGGCAGGTTAGTACAGGGTAATGGAGGAGAAGATGAACCACAACATGGCTAACAGACAACATGGATGGCAGACTGCATAGCCAGCAGGCAACAGGCCTGTAAGTCCTCGCTGGAACCTTGAATTTAACCTTGAGTTCCCAGGTTCCCTTTCTAGGACCTCCCCTTGGTCCCAGATATTCCACAAAGGCCTCACCATTGGACTGCACCAAAGGTGGGGTAACCAATAACCACTGGGGCCCATCCCCTTATCATTAACAAGGGGGTGGAATAATTAACAGTTTAAAAGGTAATCACATGAGGCAAAGCTTGCACACTCTGCCTAGAGGGGCCTGCATCAGGTCTTGGTGTGCATTTCCATCTTTCTCTTCCATTTCTCAGCAAGCTCTGTTCTTTCCCCCATTTCCCAAATAAATTCTTTTTACTGGCCTAACTAAACTGGCATGTTCATAAATTCTTTTGTTCATCATAGCCAAGAACCTAAAGGAATCAAATGTTCTTCATCTTTACCTGCAGATATACATAGCCAAATAGATGACTTGAGCTAAGTTCATTGCTTTTGGAGAAAATATTTTTAATATATCATTAAAGTTTCATTTTTTTCTGAAAATATAAGAAAGGGTAAAAAACCCTCCATTTCATGATAAACTAAACACACTGGCATCTTGAGTGTTTCCTTTCTGAAGTGATAGTTTGAAGTATAAGAGAAAAAGAGCAATGGATGCATAGTCAGCACATGGAAGAGTCAAGGAAGGCTGGATATCTGAAAATCCTGGAAGCAAGTGCTTATTCATCAGGAAACTGGACCCTAATCTTCTCTCCAGGAAATGACAGATGTCTGGAAATGGCTATGTTGCAGCAGACAGAAAGAAACCCTAGCGACACTCTTGAGGGGATGGATGAACAAAGTTTTATACACGTGGGCCCAGAGGAGAATTCAGTCTCCAAATTCTGAGTTTTCATGTCTCAGTTTTCATAAGTTTATATAGGAATTCTATGTGGAACTCTAAGCCAGCAAAATCCTAAGCAAGTGGGCAGACAAGTTTACAAAAGCAAAGGAGTGAGGTTAGCTTATCTTCCTAAAGCACAAGGTTATTAGGGAGGAAAAGAGCCATTATCTATTTAGAGTTGTAAATTTCAGTTCAAAGGGGGAGGTGGGGAGTGCTTATCTTCCTAAGGATGTGGATTCCCTGGAGAAAAGGGGAGGAGAGGAGAAAGGGACTGAGGGGAGTTTATTTTCCTAAAGCTGTGGGTTTCTGCTGAGGGGTGTTAGAGTCCCAGCACTTCCCTTATCATTCCCCCTTTTTGGTGCCCTTATAATTCTTATGAGGCATCATCTGCTAACATGGGGATTTTTCTATAGTCCCCAAGGGCTGATATTTAACATGAGGCATTACTTGGTGTTTTAAGGCATTTAAGTGGGAAGTGATGTATTGTATTACATACCATAGATCTCATGGCCTGAAAGTTAAGAGGAAGAAGACTGAGGCTATTACTGGCATAAATGGCAAAATCCAGGAGAGGAGATACTGGAAGTAGTTCCCATTGGCAGATGCCTGGTATACATGGTTTAAACGGTCTTTGGCTCATTCCTTTAGTAGGGCCACTTTATCCCTAACTATCCCTGAGGAGTTTGCATAGAAACAGCATTCTTCCCCCAGGGCCTGGAAGATCCCCCCTGAACCTGTGGTGAGCAAGTCTAATCCTCACCTGTTTGTAAAACCACTTCTGCCAATGAGTCTATCTGGTCTTGCAACCCCATTGAGAGGCCCTGATATTTCTTTGAGGTCATTTGCCTGTTTCCCATGCTAATGTTTGAAAGCCCTCCTGACCAACTGTGAATGAGGCCCCTGCTACTGCTGTGCTCCTGACTACTCCTTGTCCTAAGAGTATCAGAATTGTCTGCATTGCTCATTTGGCTCAGGAGAGCTCTCCAGGCAATTCATCTCCATACACTGAGAATGATGATACTGGCCAAGCCAGGTAGCAGATGCCCTGGCCATCCTGGGGTAGGCACTGGTAAGCGTTGGTGCCACAGACCCAGGTGGTAGAGTTTGTGGTGCATCGGTCAGGCTCACTGAGTGGGTGGGTTGTGTTACAGTTGGCCCTTCCAAGAGGGAGGATGGTTGAAGGAGATCTGGTAGTTGTGTTTTTAGAGTTAGACAGTTTTCCTGGGGGTTTGGTAATGTGGACCGGGAGGGGCCTGGTTCTCACCACAGAGCTGTCATAGATCAGGAGGGTTACATTCCATGGGACAGGTATGGAGAAGATGGTTAGACTGGAGGAAGTGCATAGCCAGCAGGAGGCAGCTATGTCGGGCCGAGATTCATTTAGGAGTTGGTGGAAATTTTGAACCTGGTTCAAAAGGACGTTGTGGAGGGCTGTTCTAACTTTGGCTTTTAGTGTCTGGGTGACTTTACTGATATTTTCAATCAGGGTTTTCTTTGGGGGCTGGGCTACTGGCCAGCCCCAATGGGTCATATATTCCAAGTCCCAATTTTAGTCCTGTTTGGGCCTTTAAAAAGGTATTTTCTGATCCAGTGGTTATATTTAATAAGGTGAGTTTTATGGGGTCACAAGTATCTATGCCACACCCTGCCGGGCTGGAGATTTTCTGTAGGAGATATGGAGAAGTCGGTGGGACTCCCTTCCAGGGAGCGGTGGCACCTACCAACAAGCTCCAAGAGTGGCAGAATCCTCCACTCTTTTGGGGGGTCTTGGCAGAGGTATTTGTCATAACTGCCATAGTTGTGACCCCTACACCATCTCCTGGGGGCAGGTATGGAGGCATGGGTGTATGGGGCAACTAGCAAAGTATAAGGAGCATGATCTTGGATTGCCCTGCAAGCATCAAATATTCAGATGCTGAAGTTGCACCTGCTGAGAATGGGACTGAAGTATTCAGCACGGATTGTTTGCCCCAGCTTTGACTAACTTGCAGTTGCCATGGGTTTGGGATGCAGGTATTGGCTCCTAGGGAGGGGGATAGGAGGAAAAGGACAAGCAAGTCAAGGCACAGAAGCATCCTATTATACACCAGTAAGCAATTGCAACTAGGGCTCTATTCACAACAGTCCAGTCTGCAGGGGCCACAGCAGTGATTCCAACTCCAAATACCAAGGCGAGCAGGCCGTATGAGCACAGGATCCACCAGGAGCAGGGGTCCATTCAGCAGGCATTTGAGGAGGCTGGTGCTTGGGGATCCTGAGTGACTCACACTCCGAAGGGGTAGCCGGGTAGGGGTTGGGCTTTCCAGCTGTCCTGCTCTTTTTTGGAGTGTGCCTTCTTGACCCTGGAATGATGGATCCAAGGGATGTTGCCTGGAACTTTAAGAGCAGTTAGGAGTTACAAGGATCACAGTATGTGGACCTGTCCAGGAAGGCTGAAGGGGTCCTTTTTTCCAGTCTTTGTCCCAGACTAGGTCCCCTGGCTGGTGGGGGTGTACCAGGTGTCCCTGGGGAATGAGATTCTGGGACAAGACAGTTTTATGTATTTTGCCTAGAGTTTTCCCTAGCTGCTGGAGAATGGAATCTTGGCTAGCCTCTCCCAGAAGTTTGAGATTTCCTTTGAATGCCTGGATAATTGGGGGTGGCTGCCCAAATAGAATTTCAAAGGGTGAATAGCCTCTGGGTCCTGGGGTACACTTAACTTGGAGAAGGGTCAAGGGAAGTAAGTCTACCCAGGGGAGACCAGTTTCCTGGGAGAATTTGGCTAAGGTGGCTTTGAGGGTTCGATTCATGTGTTCCACTTTCCCTGAACTCTGGGGCCTGTAAGCGGTATGGAGTTTCCACTTGATTTCTAACATTTTTGCTAGCTCTTGGACTATGGCAGCCCAGAAGGCCGGGCCATTGTCACTTCCAATTGACAGTGGCAGCCTGTGTCATGGAATAATTTCTCTAAGTAAAGCCTTAGTCACTCATCTTTTTGGTGTGGGTGGGGAAAGCTTCGACCCAAACTGAAAAGGTGCATATCATCACCAACAGATATTTGTACCCCTGACTTGGTTTCACTTCTGTGATGTCTACTGTGAGATCTTTAAAGGGAACAATCCCTGTGTGTTGGACACCTGCTGGAGCATGGGGGACCTGCAAAGCGTTGTTTTTGGCACAAACTTGTCACTGGTTGCTGATGGTGGCACAGAGAGAAGTTAGCTGGGCTATGTAGTAGTATCTCTCAAGCAAGACTTCTAGTGCAGTTTTCCCTAGGTGGGTGAGTTGGTGGTATCACTGGATGAAGGCATGAGTGGCTCCTTTTGGGCAAAATTCTGTCCAAGTTCCTTCAGGTGTTTGGCTTCCTCCTTCTCTCTTATCCCAATCCTGTTTTTCCCAGGTATAGCTTAGTTGATTTGTCTCTTGTCCTAAGAGGGACAGCTGTGGTGTCAGTTCTGGGACTCGTATTCCCTGGGTTCCTTCAGCTGCTTGCCAAGCTGCTTTGTTGGCTAGCCTGTTCTCTTGAGTGAACATATTCATTCCTTTCTGATGTCCCTGACAGTGGATGGTGGCAACTTGGTCTGGTTTCCAGATTACTTCTAACAGTTGGAGGATTTCTTCTTTGTTTTTGATTTCCTTTCCCCCTGCAGTTAGGAGACCTCTTTCTGTATAAATTACCCCGTGGATATGAATGGTAGCAAATGCATACTTAGAGTCAGTGTAATTGTTTACCGCTTGCCCAGTGGCTAGCTGCAGGGCTTGGACCAGCACCCAGAGTTCTGCTCATTGCACAGACCATCCCCACAGTAGAGATGCCGCTTCCACCACCCTTTCAGTAGTGGTGACTGCATATCCAGCAAGCTTTTCCCCATTTTTAACAAAACTGCTCCCATCTGTAAATAGTGTCTGATCTGGGGAAGGGAGCAGTTTGTCTTGGAGGTTGGGGCAATTGGCATAAACTTCTTCAGTCACTTCAACACAGTCATGCTCAGGAGCCCCTTCCTCATCTGGCAAAAAGGTGGCAGGGTTTAGACTGCACACTGTTTCTATTGTCACTCTGGGGTTTTCACAGAGTAGACCTTGGTAATGTGTGAGCTGGGGATTCGATATCCACCGATGCCTGTGTGAGTTCATTAGGGCAGTGAGCGCATGTGGCACCATGACAGAAATTGCCTGTCTGAGAGTTAATTCATCAGCTTCTTTGATGAGGGTTATGGTTGCTGCCAGGGCTTTCAGGCAGAGTGGCCACCCTGCAGCCACGGGGTCCAGCTGCTTGGAGAGGTAAGTGATGGGTCTTTGCCAGGGGCTGTCTGTTTGTGTGAGAACCCCCAATGTTACTTTGTTCTTTTCATGCACAAACAAGTTAAAGTTTTGAGTTACATCCAGGAGCCCCAAGGCAGGGGCTCAGCCGTGTTGTCTTTTGATGTTTTGAAAAGTACCCTGTTGAGCTTCTCCCCAGGCAAGGGACTCTTTTTCTGGACCCACCAGAACTTCATAAAGCAGTTTGGCCATGGCTGCAAACCCAGGAATTCAGATGCAACAGAACCCTGTAGCCCAGAGGAACTTATGAAGCTTTCTTTTTGTGGTGGGGGTAAGGATGGTACAGATCACTTTCTTTTGTTTGCGTTTGAGCATCCAGTACCCTTGTGTGATGCTGAACCCCAGGTACTTGACCTGCTGTTTACAGATCTGGGCCTTTCTCCAAGACACCTTGTACCCAGTCTATGTTAGAAGTTGTAGGAGAGTCTGGGTCCCTCTCCAGCAGTCCTCTTCCATTTCACTGGCAAGTAAGAGGTCATCTATGTATTGCAAGAGGGCACACCTGCAGTCTTTCCAGGGGCAGGTGGCCAAATCTGCTGCCAAGACTTCCCCAAAAAGGGTAGGGGAGTTTTTGAAGCCTTGCAGGAGCCAGGTCCAGGTTAGCTGAATTTTCTGCTGGGTTTTGGGAACTTCCCATTCAAAGGCAAACAGAGGCTGGCTCAGGGAGGTCAGCCACAGGCAGAAGAAGGTGTCTTTCAGGTCTAGGCAAGTGAACTGAGTGACTTCAGGTGGCAGCTGTCCTAGCAAAGTACACAGGTTGGGAACAACCTGATGTAAAGTGAGAGTGGCATTATTAATGGCTCATAAATCCTGCACTGGTCAATATCTGGTCCCATCTGGCTTTTTTACTGGTAATAATGGGGTATTCCAGGGTGACTGGCACTCGGTTAGAATTCCTTCCTTCCTCAGGCAATCTATGTGTTCAACTATGCCCAAATGCACTTCACGGGGGATAGGATACTGCCTGTGCTGGACCGGGACTGCTCCAGGCTTCAGGTCAATGATGATGGGTGCATGGTTCCATGTCATTCCCAGTGGGGTTTTTTCTGCCCAAACCTTGGGGGAAAGTTCCAGCAGTTTTTCTGGATTCTGACTTGAACTTTCTTCTGCATGAAGTCTCCATTCTTTGCTTTGGGGTACAGTGACAAGGAGAGTGAGGCCAGTCCCGAGGCTTAAGCTTGCTGGCCCTTCAGGTTTGAAGGTAATCTGGGCTCCCAATTTTGTTAAAAGGTCCCTACCAGCAGGGGAACTGGACATTCAGGCAGGTACAGAAATTCATGAGTCACTTCATGGCCACCAAGCTGGCAAGTTCTTGACTGGCAAAAAGGCCGTTGGCTTGACTGGTCACTTGACAGTCACTCCTATGATATTAGTGGGTTTTCCACTAAAGGGGGTGATGGACGTTGTGACCACAGAATGTTCAGTGCCAGGTCCACCATGAAAGTCATTGACTGGCCCCCAATTTGTAGTTTGACCATGGGCTCATGGGGGCCAAGTTCCAGTGAGCCTTGCCACCCCTATTCAGGGTTGAGCCCTGCCAGCCTGATTAGATGGTCTTGGGGCTCAGGTCAGTATTTCCCTTTAGGGATGTTCCCTCTATGTGCCTGAGTCTTTTGGGGGCACTAATTTTTCCAGTGTCCACTTTCTTTGCAGTAGGCACATTGATCTCTGGCCAAAGGTACCCTTCTGGTGCTTGTCCTCCCTTTTCAAAGTGGCCCTTCTCGTCTGGTAGGGTCAGGAATTCCCAAGGCTGCTGCCAGTAGGGAGGCTTGATGTTTTATTTGCTTCTTGGCTTCTTGTTTGGTGGCTCATCTCAATTGATGAATACTTTGCTGGTGACTTCCAGGAGTTGAGAGATGTTCATCCCCATGAACCCTTCTAATTTTTGGAGCTTTCATTTAATGTCCATTGCTGCCTGCACAACAAATGTGGCATTCACCATCTTCTGGTTTTCTGGAGCTTCTGGGTCAAAAGGGGTGTAGATTCTGAAGGCCTCACAAAGTTGTTCATAGAAATCTCCCAGAGATTCATCAGGCTTTTGAGGAACTAAGGTCATCTTTGTCATGTTTGTGGGTCATTTTGCCCCTTCTCGGACCCCTTGGAGGAGCGCTTCCTGATATTGTTGGAGTGCAGCCTGTCCCTGATCAGTGTTGAAGTCCCAGTTCAGTTGGACTTCTGGTGCTGCTTCTTGTGCCCAATCTTCCAGGTTTAAGACACCAGTAAGGGCCTGCTCCTGCAGCCACTTTCGGGCTTTCATCAGAATCCATCTTCTCTCCTCCGTATTAAACAAAATCAGGAGGAGTTGGTGGCAATCATCCCAAGTAGGACGATGGGTTTGGAAAATGGATTCCTTGAGATCAATAAGGGCCTGGGGCTTTTCTGAGTAGGGGCAGTGTGGTGCTTCCAGTTTAAGAGGTCTGTAGTTGTGAAGGGCTGGTAGTATAATACAGGCTGCCCGGGTTTGTTTGTCCCATTCTCGCCGATCTGGGCCAGACCCTGTGTTTCATGGAGGGACATCTGTAATGTGGGTTGTGCTGACCAGAGCCTCCTTGCTATTGGGGTTGCAGGGCTTTCCTCAGAAGGGGTTGATGTACCTGTAGGGACTGAAGGTGGAGGTGTTCCTGGGAGATCTGCCTGCACTCCTTGCCTAGGAGGAGAGACTGAAGGTGGGGGTGTTTATGGGTGATCTACCTGCACTCCTGGGCTAGGGGGAGAGGCTAGAGCTGCCAGGGCATATGGCAGTGGTGGTGAGGGTGGTGGGTCCTCCTCCAAGGGCCCTTGATGAATGACTGGATTCTGGAGCCCCATTCCCTGTGCAACCAAGACCCTGCTCTGTCCCTTTTTTCCAACACACAATCAAACCCAAGGGGGCAGTGTCTGGGCTATCCCTAACCAAGAGTCAATGTAAGGAAGCTAATTGGTGTGGTGAGGAGTTCCTGTGACCACAAGTCACACTGCATGGCCCTGGCTATATCCAGGGCCCCTTCTGAGGGCCAGTCAACATTAAAAGTGGGCCATTCTACTTCACATAAAGTCCAGAGGGTGCCAGGGTTCATCTGGATGCCATAATCTCTAGAAAAATCCTTCTTGAAATTCTTGAGCATGCAGTTTAAGATGGTAGGTTTTGACTGTGGTGAGCCCATACCCTGCATTAGTTGCACAAAACAGACAAGGGAAGGGGTCACCTCTTTCAAGGCCACTCAGATGCCCACCTGTCCGCATCTCTTTCGAGAACTTCAGCTCATCTTAGCTAAGGCACCTGGGCAAAGTTCAGGTGAGCCATTATGCTGTATGATGTAGCCACAGAAAACAGGTTAGGGCCCATGCAAGCTCTGTAGCATACACACTGGAGTCACAGACTGGTATGGCAAATGCAAGCCCCTGCTGTCCTCACTCACGCAGTCACTCAGAGGTTATGCAGTCCCTCCCACAGAGATTGCCCTATTCTGGAATCTTTGTACTCAATATTTCAGGAGGTGATCACTCTCCTCTTCTGTCCAGAGATGGGCCTGACTAAGGACTTCGCACCTGGGGCCTTACCTTTCCAGAGTCTTCTGGCACTGTTCAGTCTGCCTCCCACTGAGTCAGACCAGGGTGTAGGGACCCAGCCTGTGGGGACCACCTCAGAAGGAGGTCCCATCAAGAGGACAGGTGGTGCCTACCTCGATTGCTTGGAGATCACCATCGGCTGCATCCATCAGTCCCAAGCAGGAGGCACAATGGGCCTGCTCAACTGGGTTTTCCCAGTCAGGGAAACAAATGTTGCAGCAGACAGAATGAAACCCAAGCGACACTCTTGAAGGGACAGATGAATGAAGTTTTATTATGCATGGGCCCAGAGGAGAATTCAGTCTCCAAATTCTGAGCACCATGTCCTGATTTTCATAAGTTTATGTAGGAACTCTCAGCAGAACTCTAAGTGGGCAAATTCCTAAGCAAGTGGGCAGGCAAGGTTACAAAAGCAAAGAGCTGAAGTTAGCTTATCTTCCTAAAGCACAGGGCTATTAGGGAGGAAAAAAAGCCATTATCTGTTCAGAGTTGTGAATTTCAGTTCAAAGGGGCAGGCAGGGAGGGCTTATCTTCCAAAGATGCAGATTCTATGAAGAAAAGGGGATGAGGGGAGAAAGGGACCAAGGGGAGTTTATTTTCCTAAAGCTGTGGGTTTCTGCTGAGAGGGTTAGGGTTCCAACACTTCCCTTATCAGCTAAAAGTAGAAGAGTGACTCTAACCTAAAATCCAGCCACATTCCTAGTTCTACTGCTAAGAACAGAACCCTAACAAGACACTCTGAGTTAAAGCAGAGGACTCTGCCCCTTGCTCAGAGGAAACAGAGCCTTTCCTGGAAGTTCACCTGATAGAGGATGTCCACCTACTCCTGAGGCAGCTCTGTCCACAGGCAGTCACAGATATGTTAATTGCCCTTATGTTGGCCCCAGTCCTGAGTAGCCTTGAATGTGAGGGGGACCCAGGGCATTGCAGTAGTCAGGCTTCTTTTGTTTGCTAATGACAGAACTCAACTCCAAGTAGCTTAAAGCAAAACAGGAAATGAATGAGTTCACCTAAGGGAAACACTAAATGTAGAACTATTTCAGGCAGAGCTGGACCCAGTGGCTTAAGTGAAGTCATCAGAACTAGATCCCTTTCTCTCAACCTCCTCTCTGATCTGCTTTTCTCCATGTTGGTCATGGCATTCAGTGGGCTCTCTCCACCTGGTGACCACAGGACTCACTAAGCCTATTCACTCCAGACTCAAGCTCAGAAAAGAGAATTTCCCTTCTTAATAATTCCAACAAGCTGCCATGTATGAATTGCAAGTTGTTTCACATATCCCTTGGAACTAGAACTTGTGACCATGTAGAAGGACTCTAGTGGTTGGCAGTG
This sequence comes from Cabassous unicinctus, assembly GCA_029593785.1. Taxonomy (NCBI): domain Eukaryota; kingdom Metazoa; phylum Chordata; class Mammalia; order Cingulata; family Chlamyphoridae; genus Cabassous; species Cabassous unicinctus. The sequence continues at coordinate 61,717 of JAQZBX010002382.1, read as the reverse complement.
CATACTGACCCTGGACTGCCTGGGATGACAGTTCAGTGATCATTTTTCTTTCTGCACCAGCATCTTGGTATGGTGTTTCCACCCTTAAATCACTCTCATGGTCTAAGATGGCTTCTGGTGTTACAGCCTAGAGCAGTAGTCATATCTGTTTTAAGATGGCAGGAAGGAAAAAAGGAGGAAGGGCAAAGGGTCCTCAAAGCTGGATCAGATCCATCTAAACAGCCATCCCAAAGCTCCATGGGGTACTTCTGCTCATGTCTATTTGGTCTGAACTTAGCCTGATCTTTCCTAATGCACAGGATATAGTGGATATATACAGCTATTTATAAACTGTAAAGCACTAGGACTGAGCCAATTTTTAATTTCTGTTAGCAATATTCAAACTTATTGCAGTCTTTTTCCTTATTAAAATTTTGAAAAGAAATAGCATAAAATAATTCTTCATCCCATTCAGATACCCTGTTTGTTACTCAGAGACAAATGTAGAATATTTCTTGAGTATCCTTCCAGAAATGGTCTATGCATAATACACACATGGTGTGCATGTGTGTATTTGTGGTACCCAAATCAAATCCAGTGTTACTATATGGAAATATAATGAAAGTCACATATGTATTTTAAATTTTTTAAGAACACAAAAGTTCAAGTCATTTTCAATAATCTATTTCATTGATTTCAATATATCCATTTTTATCATTTCAAAGTTTCAGATATTTTCAAATAAAAAAAAATCATATATTTCCTCTTCTATTTTCATATCATGTCTTCCAAAGCATATTCTAGCACTCACTGCCCCTGTCAATCCAGATATTTGCCTGGTGGTTACTGAATAAGATTTAACAGGTGTGTGGTATACTATGCACCTTGGTTTTTCACTTAGCCATTTATTTTGGTGTCAAGAGTAGTTCTTATCAACAGAAACAGATAATCCTCTCTTTTAACACTGTACAATAATCCTTTATGTGGATTTGCCATAACTGATTTAACATATATTTGCAACCTAAGAAGTGTCCAGTGATGAAATTTTACAACTAACAGCTTTGTGAACATCCTTATAGAGATGACTAAGTATATAGGTGAAATCCAATTTTGGAGAAGATGCTAGAATTAGAATTAAAAGGAAAAGTATCTTGACTGTTTTCCTCAGCTCTTAAACAGCTTAAACACAGAAATCCTTAAACTCTCAGTTCCTAGGCTCCACCTAGCCCACTTCTCCTGCCCATGTACCTCATCATATTTTCTTTTTATTTTCCTTTAAGTATTCTTGAGCTTTGTTCTAGGAAGCACTTTTTTGTCACTGAGTAGTGCTCTTAATCTATGTTAAGTGTGTCTTGAGCAGCCTTCAGTCCCGGGCTAATTCCTTCCCACCACAGAGGCAAGACACTGTGAACAGTCTGCCCAAAGACCCCTGAGTTTGGAGCTTCTTGCATTCTGCCTGGTGGAAACATGAACTCCTCCCAGTCCCAGGTGAGCTCTGAGGAGTGTGCTGCCCATCACTGTTTCATGTTGTCTTCTGAAGCCTTTGGTTAGCCCATTGTACTCTTGTGCTTTATTCAGCTGAAGACTTGAGGGGATCCCTCTGCAGACTTTTCCTCTCTATGCAGCTCTCTCCTTCTGCCAATCTGCCATAAAATTGAGCTAACCCTTCTTCCCAGACTCTCAGCCTCAAGACCTGACCTCAGGATCCTTTTCAGGCCCACCTGGACTACACTGAGACTTCATATGATCTCCAGGCCATATGCTGGTGGTAATCACCACATTTGTGCCCCTTACTCAGGGAACCCTGATCTGCACTACTTGCTGTCCAGTGACTGAAACCTATGGTTTCATATATTCTATTTCTCACAATTGTGTTAGGGTAAAAGTGTTTTATAATGGGGAAATTGAAATTTAAGGGGATGACATGAGAGGTAAGAGAAACTGGTGAAAAGAATCAGAGAATCTGTGCCCTGGTATATTTGATCTGCTATGGACTTGCTGTGAGATTTTGCTAAAGAGTCTCTGTTTACCCAACTGGAAGATGAAGCACATGCTAGCATCATTGCAATTACCATTCATCTATTCCCACAGCAACTCTAGGGTGATGGCATTTATATTAGCTTAAATTTTGCAGATGTGGACTCCAAGTCAGAGGACAGCTGGCAAATTGTGCAAGAAATAGGCAAAATTGAATTTGCAGCCAGACTGCTGATACCATTGCTGTCTTCACAGCCACCCTCTACTGCCTTGAGGAAATGCAAACTCAGGATGCAGTGACCTCTAGGAGCTTTCTTGCTCTGAGCTCCTCTGTTTCCATACTTGCCAACAGAGATTTGTGAGTTTGTGACTGAGCCTGCTCAGCCCAGTTACTAGATATCTTTTCATGTAGTTCTTAAACCCCATTCCTGTTTTGAGGTTCAAACTGTAAAACCACTCACCGAGCTGTCACTCTGAGGTCAAAGAAGACATCAGTCAAATTCAAATAGTAGATTATGATTTGGAACCTGAAGACCTGTTCATGGGGTCTTGGGAAACTCACGTCCCTTGTGAGTCTCAGTCTTCATGGCATTTAGCCATGAATTCAAGGCTTTTCCTTTCCATATTGTACATTTTGATCATTATATATTGATTTTATATTTATTTATATATTTGATATCTCCACCTTGTGCAGCTGGAATTCCATATTTTGAACTTGAAAATGCAACTTCCTAATTGTTGGTCAAAAGAAAGCTCATCAAGGGAAGGACAATATTTTCCCAATTCCTCCAATGTGTATATAGGCAACCATTGTGCTGGGTCAGGAAACAGCCCTTTCAAATGTGTTGGAGAAAAGCAGTGCTCACTGGAAAGTGGACACTGCTGATTGCAGGGAGAAAGTTTATTGAGAAGCTCTCCCAATGACAGGGCTCTGAAGAATAAACTTCAGCCCCCCACCAGCATGACAGGGGTCTGAAGAGATACTTCAGCCCAACCCTGGAAGGTGCATATGTGAATTTATACAGTGTATCAATAGGTGGGGAAATGCAAGTTTATGGGGAGAGGGTTAGTGTCTGAGTACAGCCTGGGGGCCAATAAAGGGCTATAAAAGTGAATTCCTTCCCTTGTATGGCTAGGGGGTAGTGGCCCAACAGGTAGAGTATTCTTGGAATGCAAGAAGTGCTGACAAAACCCTGGTCAGGAGGGAATGGATGTCCTTATCTTGTTCTGCTCCATTGTCATGTGGTTCCTTTGTTCTTGTGAGGTGATAGTTGGTTGCATTCTTGCACATAGTATGCTTTTCTTTATGTCCCAGTCTGTTAATCATACATTGTGAGCCTTGTAATAGGGAACCTCTAACATACCTAACTCTTTAATATATATATAATGAGGGACCTGAGGACCTGGGGTTATGAGGTATTGGACAGGATGGAAGGGTGAGGGGATTTGGGGCATCGACTCACTCTGGCTACTTCCTGCTGTTATGGGGCAGAGAAGGGTTCCCTTCCATTTTGTCCAGTGGGTTCTGATTTCTGGTCCTGAAGAAGTTGGTATTGGCATTCATGTAGCAAAAAGATGCTGTTCACATATTCCTGAGTTGTTGATTATACAATTCAGTGTATGAATCAGATGAGAAGCTGTAAGAGACAAGGACCAAAAAGAAGCAGCAGCAATACTATCATTAATGGTGTTATAATGGATAAAGGATTGATTTTAGGGGTGAGGAAAAGTAAGAGAGAGATGAGGATATCCATGATTGATTTCTGTAGCTGTTGTTTCATGCCCTCTGAAAGATCTCTATGTTTTCCTTTAAAATTTTGAGATTTTCTTCTACCTGCCCCAAATTGTTAACATTAAAACAAGTTTCTTTTATCATTGCACAGGTGCCTCCTATGATCTTGTGATATTATCATGGTTGGTTTTGAGATTAGTACATCCTGTTGGATTAGGGAGAGGAATGAGGGTTTGGGGCCATCTGTTATTGGGGCAGGGGAGATCTGCTGGCACTGATTGGGGTCATGGGGGTTATTTTGCTAAATGGGGTTATCATTCCCAACTTTTCTGATATGGTTGGGTGGAGAGGGAAAGTGTGAAGGTGGGCATCAATCATCTGGCTGCTTTCTGCTGTTACGGGCCATTGTGGGATTCAGTTATTGTTCCCCTTTCAGCACTGAGATATTGTGGCTTCTGGCTTGGGGGCTGGCACTGTATTTTTGTAGCAGGAGAAAATCATGTACATGATCATGGGTGACATTTTGGACAACTGTCTGGATAAACTTGAGTTATTGTGCAGATGTATGGACCTCCTGATATGAGGAGAATGGGAGTTATAATTGTGGTAAGGATAGGAATTAACCATGAAATCTAGAGTGGGCTGTGAGGTTATTGCCTCCAGGAGTCTGAGGAGAAAGAATAATATTATACATTCAACATTGAAAGTTGATGGTTGGCAGTGTAATTACATGATTTGGTGGGCTTACACACATGGAATTTTAGCAGGAATTAGAGACTTTAGATTATGGTTTCATAACAGTATTTTTGAGTGATTTTTTATTTTCCATGGATTTAGGATTTCCAACCAGCAGGGCTGCATAGGCCTATGGTTAAGATGATTTTATCTTCTCCCACTTTGTAGAGTTTAAGACATAGACAACAATGAATTATTATTATTTCTCCTTTGGGGCCACAGGTTAAGGCTGGATACAGTCTCTTATTTCATTGTTGTAAAGATTTCTTAGCACCTTTTATTTATTCTTTTAAAAGGCCATTTAATATTCTTGCTGTCCTGATTTTGTGACAATCAGGGTAGGCTAAACATTCACTATATTAGAAACCATGCATGTGTTCCCAGACCTATTATTTCTCCCTAGGTCTGGCTTTTAGAATGCTGGTGATAAACTAAGCCTGATTTATTATATGACCATCCTGTATGGGAAAAGACTGTAAATCTAGGTATCTTTGGTCATCTTTAAGAAATATAGCAAGGGACAGATGTGGCTCAAATGGTTGGGCATCCGTCTCCCATGTGGAGGGACCTGGGTTCAATCCCTGGGACCTCCTGGTGAAAATTTAAAAAAGAAAAATATAGAAGGCATGTAGACCACCAGGTCCCATGCATGGGTGCATCATCGGGTCCTGCAAGCAGGTGAGTCCCCCAGGCCCCATGAGTGGGTGTGCCACCAGGCCCCACAAGCAGGTGCACCACCAGCCCCTGTGCACGGGTGTGCCACCAGGCCCTAAGAGCAGGTGAGCCATCAGGTCCCATGTGTGGGTGGACTGCCAGGCCCCATAAGTGTGTGAGTCCCTCAGACCCTGCATGTGGGTGCACTGTCAGGCCCTGTGAATGGGTGCACTGCCAGGCCCTGCGAGCAGGTGCACCATCAGGCCCCATGAATGGGTGTGCCACCAGGCCCTGTGCATGGGTACACCACCAGGCCCCATGAGCAGGTGAGCCCCCCAGGCTTTGTGCATCGTTATGCCACCAGGCCTCATGTGCAGGTGTGCCACCAGGCCCCACAAGTGGGTGAGCCATCAGGCCCCATGAGTGGGTGAGTCCCCCAGGCCCTGTATGTGAGTGTGTTGTCAGGCCCTGTGAGCAGGTGCACTGCCAGGCCCCATGCATGGGTGTGCCACCAGGCCCCATGTGCGGGTGCACCATCAGGTCCCATGAGCCACACAGCATGATGATGAGTAACAGGACAGTGACACAAGGGAGAGCCAAGATGAGATGCACCAAAAAAAACTGGAAGTAAGGTCGTGCAGGTGGTAGTAGAACACCTCTCTCCCACATCAGAGTTTCTGAGGATCGAATCCCAGTGAAGACAGGAGGAGAAGGATGAGAAGAGAGGGCAGGAAACAGACACAGAGAGTTGCCCAGCGAATGGACACAGAAACAGCAAAAAATGGGGGGGGGTGGGGTAAAAAAATGGATAAAATAAAATAAATAAATAAATCCTTAAAAAAATGTGTAGGAGAGTAAGATATGGACTATAGTTAGTAGTAATACTTTGATGATGCTCTTTCATAGTTTGTTAATAAATGTTTCACAACAATGCAAAGTATTTGTGGTGGCATGATGTATGGGAGCCCTGTATGATGTTATGCATGTCTGTTTTGTGGGGTCACAATGTTTACTGGACACTTTGTGTATGTTCATGTATGAATGATATACTTCAATAAATTGTTTAAAAAATGAATAAAAAGACATTTATTCTTTCTATAAGATCTGGTTGCAAGCGTTTCATGGTAGTGTCTGTGGCAGTGAAAGCATACCTTGCTCCTTCTGAGAGCGGGAGGGGACCGATGTAATCCACTTGCCATTGTGTTACTGGAGTCTGTGCTTGGCCAATATGTTTCATTTGGTGAGGTAATTGTCACAGTTGTTGGAGTGAGCACAATGGACACTCATGGATGATGTTCATGAGCTGCTGGCAAGTGACAGGCAGTTGGAACTGCTGGGCTAGGCACCACAAGGTCTGGTATCCATATTTGCCTTTTCAGTGTAGCCACTCTGCCACTTTTGGGTCTCGATGGTATGGCTCTGTATCTTCATGAGGGCATCTTCCTCAACAGTCCCAAAAGAGATGTTAGAGGAGGGAGTAGGGACATGATAGACAGTTACCTGTCATTGCTAGCAGGCATCTCAGATGTTCTTCCACAGATCTCTCCCCCACAGAGGGGACCCCACAACAGTTCATTGTTCCTGTCTTGTTTTTAAGATCTGCAATCCATTCCTGGATAGGGATGACAGTCTTCAGAGTGACTGGACACTTCTGGGTTAAGCCTTTCACTTGCAACAGGGCATGGTATGCTGCACATGGTTGCTTTTTAAAGGGGCTATATTGTACTTTGGCCTCTTTTTGAAATTGTGACTAAAACCTGAGGGGTATTTCTTTAGAATGTTGCCTCTGCCACAAACCTCACCAAAAGCTAATATTGGTACAGACTACCAACAATTTACAGAGTAAGTTAAGGTTTACCACCACCCCCTTACTGCTTAAACTTGTGTTATTGCCCCTTTTACTCTTTTTTTCTAAAAAACAGCCTGCTGGGGGAGATTTCTCATCGCCATGCACACCCTTTTCTGATTAACACATATAATGGTTTTAATATCTAAGCTAAATGAGGGATGAAGGGTTTTCAGTACCCCAACAATATTATGAACTCTATTAATATGAGAAGGTATTGTACTTTATCAATTACAACAGAGGGTACAGGTTTTGTTTTACTCAACCAAACACCATTTAAAAATTTGATAGACAACCAGGACTTTGTAGCTTGTCCTAATTGTTTGCCCACCCCAGGCTCTTCAGATAAGGTACCACTGTCTCTGGTACTTCTTTTAATTCCAAAAAAATAAAAAGATACTGGTTAATGTAATATCATCAATAGGATTACAGCCACAGGTTTTTCTATGCAGCCAGAACCTTTGCCACCAGGCCAGGACAGATGGTTTGGCTATGCACACAGCCTTGGAGAAGCACTGCAAAATCCACTGTTGGCCTTCTCACATGAAGGTGAATGCAGGCTGGATTGATTTGCTTAAGGAGATACTAAAGAAATCCATAGCAAGTTTTAAAACAAAGTGATAATGAAATAACTGGATATTAATTTTTGCAATACACTTGCAATATTTAGGACTGCTGCAGACAGCAGTGGTGTTATTTTAATTCATGATAATCTGTTATGCACCACCCCTGGCAGCCCTCAATGGCCACTCTTTTTCTGCAGTCATAGAGCTGCTTCTTTAGTGGAGGTGGGGCAAATCAGATGAACATAAGCTAAAGCACCCACCTCTTGATTTCAAGGCAGAGAGATTGTTTCTCTGACACATATGTCACTTTTCCCCAAGGTGAAAGATATTTTTCAGGATTTGACTCTGAGAAGACAGTTTTGAACATTATGTTCTTTTTAAAGTGATAAGACTTATTTTTCTTAAACAGCCAAGGAAATGATAAGGTTAAAGTGTAAGAAGCTATTTTAATAAAAGAGATTTTTCTTTTGTATACTGATTAATCAGGAGAAAAACTTTTTGCAAATTTTTGCTGAAACAGACCACTGATTTGGGGAGTTTTGTTATTTTAACAGAGAAAGAACAAAACTTTAACTTTGCATCAGTATAGTATTTGATATTATACTTTTTAAAATTTTATAGATATACTCAACAAATTTTGCTCAACTTTAACTACAAAAAATTTTTTTTCATGAAACTTCTGCATTTTCTGTATTCATTCAGGTTTTGTTTTATATTTTATCTTTTCTCACACCCTACATATGTATGTTACTAAAATTATTTATTTATTTATTTATTTATTTATTTTATATTTTAAAAGATGCTTAGATTACAACTAAAATGATTTTGGGAACTGTCACAAAGCAAATTTCTTACAGCATACAATTATCATGATTAAATTAACTAACAGGTATTTTATTTTAGCAGTGCAGGAATAACTACTTTCCTCATTATTTTATGAAAACCTAAGATTCCCAATGGAATCAAAATTATCTTCTCCCTATCAACTCTTAAATGTGCAGACTGAGGTAGTCTCTCACAGGTTTTCCTGTTATGAAGTTAATCATCAATTCAGTTTCTGTTTAATAATGACTTCCTGTAATTAGCCATTTGAATATTTCAGTTTAAGCAATGAGTCTACAAACTTCTTATAATTATTCATAACCACAGAGTATAGTTACTCCATTTGAAGACAAATTCTGCCTTCACAGAACACATTCCCTTACTTAATGCTATCACAATACCTTCTACAACTTGCCATACACATTCAAGTTTTGTCCTAAATACTTCCATTCTGATTTTATGAAAACCAGCCATCTTATCTTAGGACAAAACACACTTCATTGAACAAACTTGTCAAATTTCAGTCAGCACTCCTACAAACTTTTTACTTCTTTCAACATTCATGTAAGTTTCACATCCTTCATTTCATTCGGTGAAGAAAAACAAACTATTCATTTCAATTTAGGCAAGAATTATCTTTTATGAAGAGATTTGTAGTAATTTCATTAGTCAAGACTAACAATTTTCATCGCTTTAAAGATTTAAGATACATAATGCAAATTTATATTATTAGCATTCATACTTATTTTATTAATATAAGGGCTTATTTAATTTTTGGCCATTTCAGTAGAACTCTTTCAGGAATTTTCATTTTTCAATTTAATATCCAGAGGTATTAAAATATACACTGGCACTCAATAGGCAGATGAACACAAAAAGAGTTAAGACACACCAACAGAAACATGAAGCTCATTAACTTGACTCATAATTTTTACTCCTTTGATATGGCTATTTTTAGGCTTTTCATTATTTTATATCTTTGATTTTACTGCTTTTAAGGTTTTTTTTCTTTTCTGGAATCAGTGTTGCTTGTAATATGCAAGCTTGTTTTTGGAAACACTTTTACTAGTAATCAGCAACAGTTAGGAATATTTGAACACTATAAATGCAGTTAGGCTTTAATTTAGCATTTTAGAGAGACAGGTATTTAACACATATGTTTTGGATTATTGCTTTTTAGGAGTGCACATAGACTTAGGAGTTAGTTAAAATATAGCTTGTAAGAGGCGAGCAATTGTAGGTTTGTTAAGTAAGGTTATTAGGGACAGCTGGGTATGGACTTTTTTATATAAAATGAGAAGGATCAGAGGGATAGGACTCCACATGGTGCTTGATTTGGGAGAGATCAAAGAGGGAGAAGGGGATGTGAACATGCATAATGCTTTCTGCTTCAGCCACTTCCTGGAGAGGGAGGACAGGAGGTGGGGAAGGAGGCTTGAGCATGGGGAGTTGGGCTCAAGAGTGAGGTTGAGGAGAAGGGAAAAGGTTCAGGGGGAGATGTGGGGAACAGGAGGAGGATGGAGTAAGTTCAGGGGTGCTGATGAGGCATACAGCAGCAGAGGAGGGGCATGATTGGAGTCAGAAGAAGGGTTTTCTGTGTGCAGAAGGGAGGACAGGCAGAGAGGTGAGTTGAGTGCTGGCCCCAGTGCCTGAAAGAGGAGGGGAGAAGGTTGGGGTGGAAGGCAGTGATAATAAGGAGGGGAAGGAAGGGGAGTCAGAGGACAAGGAGGGTGGGAGTGGAGGTGAAGTCTGAGGTATATATGGCAGAGGTACAGAGGAAACCTGATCAACTGGATCAAAGTTGACATTTTTAGTGTTTGGAGGATGAAAGAGAGGAAGAAAGCTTTGAGGATATTTTTGGTGTAAAAGAATAATATGGTAAGAAGAACAGGATTGACAGAGGGAGGGGTGGTTACAAAGATGAAAGAAGGCCTGAATGTAAGTAACCACAGGCCCCTTGCCACTGCACTGGATAAAGTTCTTTAAGTCTCAAAGAACTTGAAAATCAAAAGTGCATTTTCTGGCCATTAATTTTCATTGTCCAATTTGTATTGCAGTGACACAGAGGTTGAATAGAAAATGAGATTTTTAGTTTTGATGTCTCTTTATGGGTTCAGAGTTTTAAGGTTTTACAGGAGACAACACAGATGATGGTTTTTTTGGGGGAATGAAATTGAATTCCCCATTTTAGGTGGTATGGTTGAGACTAAGGATTCTTAAAACGGGGAAATTCTGAGTGAGGCAGGTATCCCCAAATCAGTAAGAAATCTCCAAGGAAATGGGAAACTGCACTTGGCACTGGACATCTCCAGAGCCAAGGGGTCTCTCCTCCCATGAGGATGCAGGTCTGCCTGCCATGGCCTTCAGGGATTGTGAGGATCACTGACATAATGCTAGGATTTTCAGTGGGTTGTCTTGGACAACAGAAAAAGAGAGAGAGCAGAACCCTCCAGCAGCAAAATTCTTGAGTCACTCAGCTATGATTTGGTGTCCAGTGTTGGATGGGCAGTGGCAGGACAGAGATTCCTCATCAATCAGTCAGTCTCAACATGACCCCAGTCCCAGGATTTTGGCACCAAATGTTGGAGAAAAGGCAGTGCTCACTGGGATGTGGAGACTGATGATTGCAGCAGGAAGTTTATTGAGAAGTTCTCCCAATGGAGGAGATTTGAAGAACAGACTTCAGCCCTCCTACTGGCATGGCAGGGGCCTGAAGAGAGACTTCAGCCTGACTGTGGAAGGTGCAGATGTGAATTTGTACAGTATATCAATAGTCAGGGAAATGTTAGATTGTGGAGAGGGTGTTAGGGTCCAAGCACAGCCTGGGGGCCAATAAGAGGCTGTAAAAGCAAATTCCTTCCCTTGTATGGCTAGAGGGTAGTGGGCTAGGAGGTAGGATATTCATGAATGCAAGAGGAGTTGACAAAACCCTTGTCAGGAGGGAGTGGAGGTCCTTATCTTGTTCTGCTCCATCATGATGTGGTTCCTTTGTTCTTGTGAGGAGAGAGTTGGTTGCATTCTCACATGTAGTCTGCTTTTCTTCGTGTCCCAGTCTGTTAATCATACATTGTGAGCCATGTAATAGGGAACCTCTAACAAAATGTTATTTGGAAAGATACCCAAATTCCTAAGGTGGATGCTATGCCTTGAGGAAGGTACTGTGACCTCTAATGCCAGGGAAGTCAGATGGTCAGACTCAGCTCCTGGCCAGACTACTGATACTGAAGTGCACATTAACTCTGTGTGATTGTTACACTCATGTGTCAAATTGGCCTGGTCATGGTGTCTCTTAATTTGGTCAAGCAAGCACTGGCTTGATTGTTACTGTGAGGACACTTTGTGCACTTAAATAATTAATTAGTTGTTTGCATTTATTGGCTGTTTACATCTACAGTCAACTAAGGAGGTTTCCTTAAGCTATGAGAGATGTCCCATCCAATCAGATGAAGGTATTACATGGAGAATTGATGGTTTCAGCAGTCAGAAGATATAATTGACATCACTATTTCAGCCAGCCAGTTTCCCAGGGGAATTCATCTTGGCCTTCATTTGTGTTCCTGTTTTGTAGCCTGCCCTATGGAATTAGGACTTGTGCAACCCCATTGCTGCATGAGGCAATCTTATGAAATTTCATAATATTTATAGATCTCTCCTGCCAGTTCTGTTTCCTTAGAGAACATTGACTAATACACTTTTGGAGAGGTGGCTTGTGTGTTGCTTTGGTAAACCAGGAAATGTTCACCAGCTCTTTGCACTTCTGCATACAATAAACTGCCACCCTGCAGAAATCCTGCATACAATAAAGTGCCACCCTGAAGGACCATGTGAAGCCTGTAACACATTCAAATCAACACAGTACATGAAAGAACCAAATCACAACTCCCTGGGTTTAATATGATATTCAAATATTTATTTACAAAAAAAACAAATATTACCACTGCACAATAGGTAATTTTTTTTGTTTCTTTTTAAAATACAAGAAATTCAATAATCCTCATCCCCTCAAATATACCATCCCACAAACCTCATCTCATGTGGTCCCATAAACTTCAGGAAGGAGTGTCATGTGGCTCAAGCTGGGCTTCAAGTTTAATATGTGGGGGCCTGGCTGGGCCCTTCCTTACTTCTTGAATCTTTGGCTGGGTGGAAATGACCTCTCCCTTCTTCCCTAGTGGTGAGTGGCTATGGGGAGGTGGGTGGGAAAGCAGTCACTCCTGGTAGGTTCTGATGATAGAATATTTGGTCCACCTTAGAAATGCTAGAGTGTGGTGAGGCAAGGATGGGACCCCTGGGAACATCATGGGTGGGCATCCATTGGCCTGAGGAGAGTGCAGTGCCCAGTAAGGCAGGGAGTGGTCCATTGGAGCCTAGGTCAGCCTGTCAAGGGGCAGGGTCACTCCAGGCAGCAGAAGAGTTCAGGGGTGAAACTGGAGCCAGGGATAGCCCAAGGCTGACTGTGCTCGCTTGGCTTGGCATATTCTGATTTGGGATGTCTAACCCTCCTGACCAGCTAGACTAAGAAGTGTGAACCTGAGGTTAGCAGGCACCAGGGCCTGTTAGTAAGTTGCCCTCTGGGAACTTGAGTCCCTTCTTTTTCTTCCATAGAATGATTGAGTGGGCTCCTTTATTGAAAAAGTCCACTTGGTCAGGAGGAAATGATAGATACCCAATGAGTCCATTGAATTAAAGACATTGGCTCTGTCAGAGATCTTCAGCTCTGGTGGAGATGGGAAGAGGGGCAATCAGCTGTGATATTGATGGCCACAGACTTCCCCACCTCTTCTGGTCACCATGAAGGCCAGTCTGAGCCAACTATGAGTCACCTAATCCAGATCCAGGACCACAAAGGACCCCTCTGATTGACATGTGCCTGAAGGCAAGACTCAAGGAGATTTTATCCTAAGGAATCTTGCTTAAAAATGGCCAGGCTCCACCACTGGCAACCTCATGCTAGAGCTGTCAGAGGGCCGTCTCATCTGGCCACCCCACTCCCACACCCCAATGCCTTCACTAATGGTGATCTTGGAGTTGGAGTAAGCCTTATAGAATGCAGTCATGTCCCTGAATCCCACACTCCTCAGCACAAGCCTGCTGAAACCCGGGAAATGGCAGGCCAAGGTCAGGTCTCTTGAGCAGGGAGCCCAGGAATCCTCCACACCTTGGGGTACCTCACAGCAAGCAAGGATTTCCTCTCCAATCCTATTTTCCCCTTGTGTCCTCTGACCTGGAGACTGCTATAAGGCAATGCTGGCCAGGAATTCATGCTCCTGCTTTGAATGCATGCCTTTTTTTCTAGATCCTTATCCCCTCTAAGCCTCATTTTTCCTTTTCTTTAGGATGTGGTCCCCACCCCCCTGGCCATCTCACCATGATGGTGATGGAAGAAAAGAGAAGATTTAAAACCAACTTCCAGGGAGGCAGGAATGATAATCCGGGTTAATGCTTGAGAGAGGATGACCAGCTCATCAAAAAGGAAATAAAGTTACCCTTTAGACACAGGGACATACTATGTGCTCTCATATTGACTGTTTTCCTCACACATTGGGAATGAGAAACAGGCACAGAGAAACAGTCACTGCTCCTTGGACCCAGAAACCAGACTGCCTGGCTTTGTGTATCTGCCATAAATACTGATTTGACTCCCCAGAGACTCCAAAGGGGATTTGGGTGATTTTACTTTGTTTTTAGCATCATATCTCCATGTATTTTAATATTTGTTATTTGTGCCCACAGAAGTCATGAATAGTTATTTATGCACAACACATAACATCCTGGCCAGAGGACACCCTGTGAATGGAGCCTTTGGGCTTGGCCTCATGTCCAATGGCCAAGTGGAGAAGGCCTTTTCTTGACTCCTGAAGGATGACACATTTCAACTAGGTTCCTCACTGCCTGGGTCACCTCCAGGGATGGTACAACTATGGGAGACAGAGCCCAAAAGGGGAAGTCACTGTGGGCACTAGGGGCTTCCTCAGGACAGGTAAGGGTATGTACAAGATGTTGACCACCACCTTCTTGCAGGTTTTCTGTTGCAGATGGCCTCAGTCCTGGGGGCTGGGATGTGGTGCTGGGGCCACCCTTACACTTCTGCCCTCTCCAATGAGCCCCCTGAGTTACTTCAATCCTCTGAAATCAATTGCACCATCTTGTAGTCCCCTGAATTGTCCTCCTTCAGGTTGTGCTTCTCCATGGCCCTGCAGATCATGGCTAGAGCCCTATCTTGGCAGGTCAGCTGGAGAGTGTCAGAGGATAGGCCATCAGGCCATGGGCCCTGGACCTGGCTCCCTAAAAAGCAGCAGCCAGACTGTCTTTGGAGCTGTGCTGAGAACAGGGCTCCAAGTCTCCAGGTGAGGATGGGTGAATAGGGGACTCACTGACATCTTATGCTCCCCTGCGAGACCTCTTGGAATGAGGGGGGGGGTCTTCTCCAATCCTTCAAACCCCCATCTTCTATAAGAACTTCCCCTCTGTCTCAAAGCTCCTCTCCCTGCTGGCTGCACCCTCTTTCTTGGGTCCTCAGCCTGCACAACTCCTATGGCCTTCAAGGGCCAGGGACACAGGGACACCATAAAGGAGAGTGTTGGGGATGGATGTGGACAACCTGGACAGGTCTCTGTCACCTCATCACAGCACACCAGAGGCATCTCATTGCCCCTGGGATCTGCACCCAGGAAAAAACTCCTCCAGGGGAACAATATGAGTGAACTCCAAATACAGACATCTATTCCCAGACTGGATGTCAGGGAGAAGGAGGAGCTGAAAGCCCATGGGCCTACTATGTGTTGGGCTTGTGATGGGGCAGGTGACAGACCACACCTGCCCCACCCCAAGTACCTGGGCATCGGCTGGGCTCAGATGAAGCGTCATAGAAGTCCAGTTTAGTTACTACCCCCGTAGCTCCAGGTGGCCAGAGAAGTGCAACACTGGGCAGGTGTGTAACATGGCATCTCAGCCAGCATTGTGTGGGTTGGGCTGGGGTGGTATTATCTGCAGACCTATCCAGGGTCGGTCCCCTCACTGCCACCACCTGTGGCAGCCCCTTTTCTCTGGCACCAGGTTGTCAGCATCAACCCCTCTCTGGTTTTCCTGGTCTTCCCCACACAGGGCCCACTGTGACCCAGCCCCTATCTCCTCTCTGATGTCACTTCACCCCCTGATTCCTGCACCTTCAACTCTGGCTTCCTTACAGCTCCTCATGTAGTCCAAGAACATGCTGTGCTTGTGGTTTTCCAGGCTGTCCCCTCCCTTCCTTCCTCTCAGGGAATGCCGTAGTGATGTCCCTCAGGGTGTCTGACCTCAAGATGGAAGCTTCAATTCTCCAATTCTCCTGACTGCCTTTGTAAGCACAGTCTTTGCTCCTTCCAGTTTTGACTGAGAGTCTGTCCTTCCCAACCCAGTAGCATGGCAGCTCCAAGAGGGCAGAGAGGGCACATGTCAATCATTCCTTATTCACTGCCTGACCCAGTGAGGGGCCCCAGGGGACTGCCACATGCCCTGTTCAACAGGATGCTCTTGTAATTGTCATCATTGACCATGTCCAGGCTTATGTTACATGAGTCACCCACCTGCTGCTCAGATCAGTGGAGGGTTTCCGGTGGCTGGAAGGAAGTGGGGCACACCTGAATCCTCCACCAGGACTCCACCCACACCCTCATGCCCCCATTGCCTTCTGTTCTCTGGTACCCCTGCCATGTGCTCCCTCAGTCCACAGGAGCCTTGGGCACCAGCTGCTGGAGAGATCACTCAGTGTCACCCATTTTCTTCAAGGGAAAACAAGACCCAGAACAATGGAGGACTTGAACCTTGTCACAGAGCTAGTCAGGAGTTGAGTAGGGACCCTGACATTAAGCTGTCAATTCCTTGAGCCGTCTCTTAGTCCAAAATGAAAATGAGTCCTGAGGCAGCCATATTTGCCTTCCCTGGATTGGGAATGCATCTGGGAGGTTTTGGCCTGCAGTGTGCTGCTGGTTAACAGGGATAGAGGACCAATTCACAAGACAGGTGGTAACTACAGGGCAGATCTCTGCTGTGAGACTACTAGAAGATACACCAAAGGGTTCCCTCCCAGAGTCTCATCTGAAGGAGAAGTCCAAGAGCCCCAGGAGTCTCCAGGCCACAGGTCTGTTGATGACTGAGAACCCTGGCCATAGGCTCTCTGGACCTGGGCAAAATGGAGGGCCTACCTCTTAGTCTCACTGAGCTGCTCCAATGCCACAAATCAGGAATGAAACTGCCCATCAGGCACCAGGTGTCATAGGTGCAGCTTGACTGCAGGACCTAGATATGTGAAATGACTTGGTATTCCTGGGATGAGAGGTAAGGAGCAGATGGTGAGGAGACCTGGGTTGGTCTGCTGGGCAGGACAGGGGCTGCTACCAGTGTTAGGATTTTTGCTCACATGAGGCCCCCTCATCACCTGCACTCTCATTCAAGATATTCCTGTTCTCAGAACAGGAGTCACACAGCTCTTCCTCCAGGAAAACATCTCTGATGCCACCTCCTACCCCACCCCTGTGTTGCAGGTCTATCTTATCTCTTTGAGTCAAACTCTCCTCTTAAATAAGCAGAAGGTAGATGAAGCAATGGAATGTCCTGACCAGATGTGTTTATGACTTCACCTCTAACCAACTCCCTACCTTTGCTTTGATGCCCACAGCTATTCACCTTTCTCCCTTTTCCATTATAGATCATTCTCTCCTGGAAGACAGACAACCTAGCTCCATCAGAAGAGGTCCCTCATGCCTTTACCAGCTCCCCCTTTACACTACTGGGAAGACCCACTGGGGACAGGCCAACACTCCCAGGGCTTGGAACTATTCAGGCTTGGGGCACTAGAGGAAGGGGACCTGGGGCAGAAGCTAAGGGGCCATCCATTCAACCCTCTGTGATGACAGAGGAAAAGACTGTGGGGTCAGGATGAAGGGACTGCTTGGCCTATCCCCCACTTCCTGGCCATGGTGGGGCCAATATCATTCTCCCGCCAAGGCCACACCTGATGCAGAGGCCATGCCCACCTCAGGCAGAGCCTTATTAAGTTGTGCAATCAGAAGAGGATGCTTCTGGTTACTCTTCTGGAAAGTGGACCTCACTCCTCAAGGTCACAGGGGTGCAGTGAGACCCCTATGGACTATGTTTGCCCAGTGCTGCAAGCTCAGGACTCTGGAAGGCCTCTCTCCCCAATGCCTCTGGGTCTTAACTCCACCCTGCCTTGACCCCAGGCCTACTCACATCCAGATGGTCCTGAAGCGATGAGTCCAGTATGCCCAGTTCCCTGAGCAATGTCCCCAGGTAGGGAGGAGTTCCCTGTATGACAATATGTGGTATCAGGTGGGGAAACTCCCCAGACTCAGACTAACACCCCCACCCAGAATTCTCATTGGGAGCATTTGTGAATCTTCACCACCTCCCTCCTAGTAAGCTTCCATGTGCAAAGAACACAAATATCACTTCTAGTTACCTAATAAATGGGGCCCCCTTGTTGTTTTGGAGGCCAGCCCCACCCTGCCCCACCCTAGTCTCAGGCACACTCACCTTCTGCATCTGCATCTGCTGAGGTCTATTTGTCATCTCCAGGGTGGAATCCTTGAAGGTTCCCTCCTTTCAGGTTGAGAATGATGTCAGTGTGGCCATCCTCCCCTCACCCAATCCTAGGGGCCTTGGGCAGGCTGCCTGCCTCGACTGGCAGAAATGCTGCTGCCACCAGCCCTGAGCTCTGATTGGAGATGTGAATCCCAGATCCAACTCTTTCTGGGAGTGTGACTTGGGTGAGATGCCTGGCTTCCCTGAGCCTGGTGGCTCATCTGGAAACTGTAGGCAAGAATTGTACCCACAAAGACTCAGGGCTATATCCTGTTACTGTGGTGCTCTCTGCATTGCCTTCTCCAACTTGTGGCCATGGGAAAGCTCACCACCATTCTTGTCTTACTTTGAACCCCTCCCCTCTCTGTGAAGAAGGCCTCACAGTTTGTCATCACTCCATTTCCAAATGAGGAGACATAGCCCTAAGACTTGCCCCTGGCCACATGGGGAACTGGAGGCATTCCTGGCTCCACTGTCTCAGTGTCAGGCCTTGTCCAAACTGAAGTCACCTCACCACTTACCTCCACTGGCCAGAATTCAGTACCTGCCCTCACAGTGTGTAGCCAGGAATGCTGCCAGAAGAGCTACAGAGAGGGAAGGGGGGTCTCTGCAAGCCTGTTTTGAGCAACTCCTCCTGTCTCAACCCCTGGAGTCTTTGTTCCACAATCTTGGTCCGTGGCTGTGCCAAATGCTGCTCCTAGCCCAAACAGCCCCTCAGGAAGTTCCTCCTGCAGAGAACTTTCTCTCATGCACACAGGAAGTGATGTCATGAAGTATCATCTCTGACTGGCCAGGTAAGACATAGGCTACCAGTAGCACTGGGCACCAATATTTTGCTGTTTTCCTATTTTACATGAGTCACCACGATTCACAAGTTTCCCACATAATTTTCATAACCATCTGTACATACTGCTAAGAAGTCCCCAGGATAAGAATCTTCCACATGTGAAGGAGACCTGCTAACTCTTCTCATTCAGCATCTCCTCCTGGAAAAGCCCAACTGCTGCCACCACATCTGATGACTGGGGCCTACTGCCCCCACTGCTCCCCAGCTGTGCATGGCCAAACAAATCCCTCTTCCTATTGTCCCAGATACGATAAGGCTGGAATCTTTCAAAGAAACATTCACTGTGAAACCAGGAGACCCACAATCTTCACTGACCACACCTCTTGCCTCCACTTTACCTGGATCAGCAGGATCCTGCTCAGTGAGATGTTCTTCATAGTTTGAAATTCACAGGTGCTGTCCCATTGTGGAGGAGAATGAATGGAAAAGTTGGGGACTGGTGTTGAGGGGTGAGAGAGCAAATCTGTGTTATTTTGGACCCAAAGAATCCTAACTGCCTGGATGGGTGGTTATGAATCTAGGTGACTCTGACCACTCCAGGTTCACAGGGTACTGATGGGTGAGCTCTCAGGTGGCAGAGCAGGCACTCACATGCCACTGCACCTGAGCAGATTTTTACCAATTTTGATCTCAATTGGACAAAATGTTGTGGGGCCTTGTAGCCAATACTTGGAAAGCTCCCATGTGGCTCAAACCTGTACCTGATAGGTAAGGTTACCCACCTGTCCTCAGTAAGAACTGCTGCCTTCAGGTCACATGGAGACTGAGAGCCCCACCCCAGAGTGGGTCCTGGCCTCAGGAAGTTCTGCCTTCCAACAGGGCCCAGACCACTGAGGCATAATGCCCACCCTTCAATATGTCCCTGGTCCACCTGGGGCTACTGTGATGAGAGGCCAGCTCACCTGAAAACTTCCTCCCAAGACTCCCCCAGGCAGTGAATTGAGTTGCTCTGAAGATCAGAGAGGATGGTGTGGAGGGAAGGAAAGTTCCTGAGGATTTGGCATTCCTGGGGAAAGACAAAGTAACAAACAGTCAGAGGGAGCTGAGCTCCCTCCTTCTCCCATCCTGGAAGATGCTTATGTCAAGGGAGCCCTCAAGGGCACACCTTGGGCCCACAAGGTGACACTCACAGGGAGGAGGACTTTAACTCAATCTAAGGATGGAAAATATTTAGGAAGTAAGTGCACTGCTCCTTGGACATACCAGGAAAGGATGGATAGTCTGGGGACTGTAGAGAGGCTATGAGCACAGACTCCAATCTTGATGACTGACTAAAAGGGAAGAATGAGATCCAGAACCACGGGTGGGGGAACCACACTCGGGTGGCATAATTTAGCCACCTTGATCCAGTGCACCACCACTCTGACCCTATCTGGGGCCTTCATGCTCTTGTCCCCAAGGCAGGTGGTAATGATGCTGTTGGCCACATGATTGAACTGGGTAACAGAGGCACAGGAGGAGAGTGCCAGGTGCTCTTGCCCTTCTTGTGGTGCTGGAGTAAGATGGAGCTGAGGCAACAATAGGACATCACCTTCTTCAACAGTTCCTGGGGAGGACTGTACTGTCACTCAGTTATGCAACACCCAGACAAGAGTGCAACTCCCAAGCCAAGGAACAGTGTTCTCTTCTGCAGAGTGAGGGTGTGGCTTCAACCTGGAGGGGTCCTTTGGTTTGGTTCTCTGGCTCCTCAGGTTGCCCAGTACATGTGAGAAACAAGATCTTTTGCTGGCAGATATGGGAGAGCTGTATCTTCCTCAAATCCATCCTTACTCTTGCCATACACCAAACAGTGGCCCATAACCCACATGATGAAGCAGGCAATTCTGCCTCTACAATATATTTCCTCTGGTGCCTCTCTGTTCAAATGCTCATTCTCTCTTGGGGCTACAACCAAGGGCTTCATTTGGATTCCTGCCCTCATGTCCACTACCCATCAGTGTCTAATACATCTTAAGGCTCTGGAGGCCTCCTGTACATATGGGTGGGTGAGTCATGGACCAGGCTGCAACTCTGAAATTTCCCCTTTGCTTCCCAATGTGCCAGACCACTGACTAGCCTTCATTTGATCTATCCCTATGGTTAGTCTACTATGATCTACTAAAAAAAATGGGGAACATGAGTCCTTCAGAATTAGAAACTTGTCAATGTCATCTGGTTGGAGAATGGTGGATCTGTCATTTGACTCAGGCCATTGGAACACAGTTCTGGGAATGGCAAGTCATGGAGAGCAGAATCCACAGAAGATCTTTCCATCTCCACCCTGCCAAGCCCAGCTGCTCAACACATCCATCAGTGTCATGTATTATGCCACCAGCTTGGCAGTGAGACTTCACCTCACTCAGCCCAATCTCTGGGGTCTCAGGTGAGAAGCAGGAAGTCTCTTGAGGTGAAGATAAGCCTGGCAGATTTCAGATCCAGACATGGAAGTGGGGCTGGCATCAGATCTACTGCCATCTCTGGCACTTGGATTACTGGTAGTGAAGTAACTGGCTCCAGCTTTGTAGTTGACAATGACACAACTTCTGGAGGTGACAGCAGAAGTGGTGATGGAGCTGCCTCCAGCCCTAGACATGGTGCTTCTGCTGGTGAGGTGGATGGCTCCAGATTAGAACCCATCAATAACTGAACCTGTAGAGGTGACATTGGAGCTTCTGCCAGTTTTAAAAATGTTAGAGCTGGTTATGTCACAAGCTCTGCCTCTGGAGCCAGTGATGATACAACCTCTGGAGGTAGCACTGGGGGTGGTGCCAGAGGTGACTGCAGCTCTACAGTAGGTGTGATGTCTGGTGTCAGTCATTGAAATGGCTCTAGAAGTTGCACTGAAGTGGTTTGTAACCCTGGGTCTGATATAGAGCAGGAAAAGGAAAAAGATGCATCAACAGGACTGGCTTTCTATGGACCTTCCCAAATATAGTAATGATTGCACTGTCTGTACCAGTAGCCCCACCCAAACATGCCATCACAAGGAAGTCTTCCCAGGTTGCAAGCCCCCAGGTTAGTGTTCTGAGCAACTCTTCATTCTGTGCACAAAGGCAACCTCTGTATGTTCCTCCTTGTGTGACCCAGCCCCATCCCCTTCCCCATAGGCTAATGTGTGCTCAGCCCCAGGGCTCCTCACCCTCTGTCTCTGTCTCACTGAGCTCCATGGATTCCAGTTGAGAAAAGAGAATGTGAGCATTATTCTCCAGGGCAGACCCAGGCTGGCTGACCTACACAAAGGCCACCAGCTGCTTGAGTCAGGGAAAGTCCAGGGGGCAGAAAAATCCTCTGGGTACTCATCCAACAAGGTACACAGGATGCAAGAGATGGCACTGGGGGCAGGTGAGCAGTGACATGAGAGAAATTGAGTCCACACAGCCCTCTGATGAGCACACTCACATGACACGGCCCTATGTCAGAGATGCCAGGCATACTTAGCATGCAACCATCATAATATTACCTCTATGAGGACAGGGAGGTAGTCTTTCTGCTCTGCTAATTGCACAGCACTAGCACACAGTTTGAGCTGCATAAAAATCTGACCTATGAGGGACCTGTCTTCCTGCCATAGGCTGCCCTGGTCCCTTGTGGCCCCTCAATGTGTTGTTCATGCACTGAGGTGATGCCTCTTCCTCTGCAATCCATGTTTGGTCTCTTCTTGCCTCTGACACTGGCCTCCCAAAGGGCATGGGCACAGCCCACCCCAGGCCCCCAGCAGCTTGTTTTACAGGACAAGACAGTAAATTGAGACAGATTTCTGAGCTGCTATCTCACCACACCTCAAGCTCTGGATCCCTCGTGTGTGGTAGGGTGGAGGAGCAAGCAGATTTGGGGTGGAAAAAGTGTAGGCTTGGAGCATCCAGGGTGCTGTCTGCACCCTGTGCACTAGAACCCTTCCACAATTCTCTTTGCATCCTGTCCTACTGCAGGGAATTGACACCTGACCTGTCTTCTCCAGTGGGAATCATGGGAGACAGGTTTCTGCTCTGTTCCTCCTGCCACCAGCCCACAGTCCCATCCTGTCTGGGAAGGAGTCTGCACTTCTCAACCAGAGCTCAGTCACTCCCTCAGACATTCCTGGCATTCTCCAGCCTCCTCACCAAAAGTCTGGTCTTCTCCATATCTGGAGGAGACATGAGGGTGTGCCATCTATACATTCCAGAGGGCACCTCTTGTTGGTATTGTCTAGTGTTGCTGCCTGACTCTGACTGGAAGGGAAGACCAGGTATGCAGGGAATTTTCCAACTTCATTCAGTGAAGTCAGCTAAGGGCCTTAGAAAGTACCTGCACATAGGAGACACTTCCTAGATATTTGTGGAATGAAAGAGACCTGAGCTGCACCATCCCCCAAAAGGAATGGGGCCCCCAGTTCCTCTGCCAGCAGCCAGTGATTCCAGCTCAGGCTGTATGAATATGGGGCCCAAATAGATGGAATCTCAAACCTCTTTTCAATGGATAATCAGGTTTCCAAAGGTCACACTGAGGCAGAGCCTCTTTAAGTGGAGAGGAAAGTACTACAGGTGGAGAAGCCCTCCCAAACTGACCACCTTTTCTG
The DNA here is from genome assembly GCA_029593785.1 of Cabassous unicinctus. Classification (NCBI taxonomy): domain Eukaryota; kingdom Metazoa; phylum Chordata; class Mammalia; order Cingulata; family Chlamyphoridae; genus Cabassous; species Cabassous unicinctus. The sequence continues at coordinate 38,446 of JAQZBX010002382.1, read as the reverse complement.
CAGAGCAGGCACAGGGAAGCACCTTCAGTGGCTCAACCCACTGTAGTCTTGATGATGACCTTGGAATTTGTTCTTGCTACCACCCCACTTTTTAAAGGAGCAAACTAAGGCTAGAGGCTGCAGTGATGTTCCCCAGTCACACAGCAGGTGGGTGGCAGAGCCATCACCATGGAGGAGGCACAGGTGCTCACCTTTGAACAGCTGGTCCAGCACCTGTTTGATGGAGTTGAAGGTCAGGCAATTTGACAAGAAGGAGTGTAGGTAGGCTAGGTCACCCTCCAGGATGCAGGCACTAGAGATTCCATGAGCTTCCCCCACTGTCTGCCTTGCCAATGTGCACCTGGCTGTTCTACGCCCTCTTCATTGCTAATCTGTCTCTACACTGGGAGGGGGCAGAGCAGAAGCACACAGTCATCATTTGCCCATGAACCCTAGGAGCATGGGGGGTGCAGACCTGCATTGCCCAAGTCTTCTGTATCTTGAGGCAAGAAGTGGGGCAGAAGCGCCTCTAGCAGAAAAAGTTTCTGGTCTCAAAAATCAAACTGACATTTGGGAAAAATTAAATTATTAGATCCTTCCCATCATTCTGGTAGCTGAGGAGCAGTAGGACCCCCCCCCCCCTGTTTCACTTCCTGAAAAGACCATGATCCCCATGAGTCCTCACAAATCATCCCCTTCTGGAGTTAAGGAATCCTCAAGTGGCTGCTCAGGGTCAAGCAAGTCAGAACTCAGTTCCATTAGTGATGGAGCCACGTGATATTTTCTCAGTCCTATGGGAGGCACGGTCTGCTCCAGACATGGAGAGAAATGGTCTGCTCACATCTCATCCTCACCACTTTGGAGGCAATACACAGAAATGTCAGGATTCTGAGAACACCTTTGATTTCTTAACACACTGATTTTTCTGTCTTTTACTTAAAGGGAGTTCTGAGAATTTGCAGTCATGGTGATCCCTGCTCTGGCAAACAGGCAAATGCCAGGAGTCTCCAAGTGGGAGAAAGACCCCTGTAGGGCACAGGATCTGAACAGCAGGCTCAGAGAAGAGCAAGTGCAAATGACTGGATGGTGGGGTTCCACCTCTCATGGGACAATTGCAATTCAAAGCACCCAAGCAGTACCATTCTCCCCCATCACCAGATTGGCCAAAATGAATTTTAATGTTAACTGCCAGAGCTGGAGAATGCAGGGGCCGGAACCTCTGCAGTCTCTTAGAAGTTCTTTGGCTCAACCTGCTAAATTTCCCTATGCATGTGTGTGATGCAGCCATCACATTCCTGGCAGTCTATCCTGGCAGAAAGGGAAGGGGAACAGGTCATTAGGACACATGTAAGATGTTCCCAGCAGCACCAAAGAAATGGCCCCAGAAAGTAATCACTTCAAGATCTGAGAGGAGGGAGAGGCTGAACCACTGCTATATGCAGCCTCCCTCCTGGAATATTATTCAGCTGAAGGACGCCACAATTTCTGGCCTGGAAATTTCAAGGGGATGTGTTAAATGAGAGTGCATTTTGCACACACACATCATAAAGTGAGCCTCTTTATATCATAAGAGTCAAAACCACGTTCTTGAGACATGAAGACCTGTATGGCTTAGAGAAGGTGTGAAGGACACTCCAGTCAAATGCTCCAGGGGACACCTGGGTTCAGGGAATGACAATAAAAAACCATGAAATACAAAGGCAACCTTGGCTTCAGTGACTGTTAAAACAATATTGGCATCTCTTTTCAGATGCTCCTACAAATGTGTGAAAGGTGACTTTTCACATGGCCAAGAAGAAGGCCAGGTGGGTGGGTGAGGGATGGAGGCTCAGAAGCCTTTGGGAATGGTACTGTGGGCCACACAGATGGCAAAACCATGGGAGGGCTCCAGAGAAAGGCATCAGCTAGGATCTGGGCCCTCTGGCCTTCCCCAAGTCTCTCAGGACCCTGGTGTGGAGATATCACCCCACATGCTCTCACCTAGATGCAGCAATGGCAAGGACCCTTGAGCTGCTCACCAATGTCTTGCATGGAGCTTTGTAAACACAGTGCCTAGTAGCCAGGCAGATGTCAGGAGGATGTGACCAAGATCAGGCACAGAATGGTGTATGTACACACCTCCATCTCACTTGGAATGAGTTCCAGGTTTAACATTTATAGTGGCTATCACCTCAATCACCATCACTTGCCTTCCCACCAGCCACCTATGACCTGAGAAGTGAATCCAAATGGTCCAGCATGTTTCCAAACCCTGACAACCTGCTCCTGTCCAAGATGGTCCTGTTCCTCATGCCTCCCAGACACTGAAATGAAGGGGGATTTGGGGTTGCCCAAGTAGGGTGAAAGAGCTGGCATGACCTGAATTGGATGACTCTTGTCCATGCTATGTTACCTTTGGGAACATCCTGGCTAATAACCACTGTTTTTGTGGTTGAGTACTGAGCCAACATCTACATGGATGAAAAAAGGTCTTATTACTGAGGCCAGTACTTCTGGATCTAGGAACACAGCAGGAGAACATTTTGCCCTCTTGACCATCTCTGGCTAAATGAGCTGGGTAGGAAGCTCTCTGTAGAACCTTGGTGCCTGGTTATGAGGGTCCCAAGTTCTGTTGTGCCCTACCTCCAAGAAAGTGGGCTCACCACACTTACCTGACAACTCTCAGTGGATATGATCTCCAAGAAGGCCCTTCAGGATTGGTGGCTACTTATCCTCCTCAACTATGTCATCCTGTAAACTGGACAGTGTTTCACCAACATATCCACCCCCACAACTACCTGAGAAACACTGGGTGAATACAGGATCCCTGGCTTGAACAGAAAGAGCTGGATTGAAACTACTTTTTATAGGTTTTGTGACCCTGTTCTCATTTTACCTCTCAGTGCCCCAGTCTCCCCACCAACCCAATGGGGAACTTCTAGCTTTTAATTCCTAGGTCATCAAGTGTATGTGAGATAATTACTGTAAAAGTCATGGGCTGATGTCTGAATAAGTAAAAAACTCAGAGATGTAAGAATTAGAAGAAGGAATGTTTCATAGCATGGAATACCACACACAACAGGGCTGGGTGCTCAGTGTGTGATCCATTCATTTCCATGTCTTTCATTCCCATGAGCTCTGTTATTTTTCTATTCAGGTTTCCAAATTATTTGTGCTCACCCAGTGTGTTCTTGATGTTATCTCTTTAGCCATAGTGTCTTTCAACTTAATCTGGCTTTGGAAATTTGTATGAATCTCACTGTTTAGTTGTTTCAAATCCTGTGTCTCATGTGGAGCTTTGATATATTCCTTTGTTTGAGCAATTTCTTCCATTTGGTTGGTATGGCTTATTTTTCATGGGTGTTTAGGCATGTGATTATGATGGTGACTTTGCTCTGATGCTTAATTTCTCTCTCTTTCATAGGGTTTTAGTGGCAAGAGCCTGTGTGTTACTACTGTTCTTTGATTTTTGGTTCAATCTGTTCTGGTTCTTTGGGATTGTCCCTGTTAGTTGCTCGAATCTAGACCCTGGAAACAGTGATGGTTTGCAGACCCTATTCCAAGGGCCTTGGGGAGACAGGCTGTAAAGGCCAGAAAAAGCTTCTCTTATTTACTTTTAACTTCCTCATATGCACTTCCTTTGTGGGCCAGCAGATGGCACAATTTGGCAACCTTCTCAGTACAAATCCTGGTTGGAGTGTGTTCTTGTAACCCACACTGGATCAAAGTGATAGAGAACCCTGACTGGAGGCTATGAGCCTCATACTTCAAACTTTCTCAGAAGTTGTTCTCATACCTTGCTGGTAGCCATTCTCCTTTCCTGGTTAGGAAATAATTCCACTCCTCTCTGCATCAACCAGTCCTGGTCAGTAGGGAGAGTGATTGAGAGGGTTGGATCTCTTAAGTCCCATGCTGGCTCCCAAGGCAAACAATGGCATGGCCTCTTCTGGACTGGAAGGGCTGGTTGGACACAGGAGACCAAATTTGTGGTTCAAAAGCTGAGTCAATCAGGGAAGCAGATGTGGCTCAAGCAGTTGGGCTCCCATCTACCATACAGGAGGTCTAGGGTTTGATCCCCAGGTCCTCCTGGTGAAGGCAAGCTGGCCTGTGCAGCAGTGCTGGCCCATGTAGTGAGTTGGCCCATGCAGGAGTGCTGGCCCATGCAGAGAGCTGGCACAGCAACTAAAAGAGACACAGAGGAGAGACAATAAGAGACACAGCATTCCAGGAAGCTGAGGTGGTGCTAGAGATTGAGCAGCCCTCTCCCACTCCAGAAGGTCCCAGGATCAGTTCCCAGTGCCACCTCAAGAGAGAAGACAAGCAGACACAGAAGAACACACAGCAAATGGACTCAGAGAAGACAGCAAGTGCAAAACAACAGGGGGAAGAAATAAATAAATAAATCTTTAAAACAAAAAAGCTGAGTCAGCCTTAGGCTGCGTCCCTCCTTCTCCCATTTCCTGGGGAGGTGGATAACTGTGGCCCCCTTAGTCTGTAGCCACTGGGTCCAGGCCTGGGAATTCAAAATTGTCTCTAGGGTGGGGAAGGGCACTGGCTGCTGCAGCTGCAGCTTTAACTGACAGCTTTCCCATCAAGATTCTTTTCCTTTCCCCCCTCTCTTCTTGGTGGTGCCCAGCCTTCCCCTGGTGTCTTAAACCCTAGACCATTTTTTCTGGGCTGTTTCTGCCTGTTATCTACTTATTTTTTCTTGGAGATGAGAAAGTCTCATGTCTTTCTAGTCTGCCATGTTCCTACAAGTCTCTGAAGTCTATATTTTTATCCATTGATGCTTTTCTCAATGCAATATTTGACACAGATGAAGAAGTATGTATTACAATGCAATTTCACCACAGACATGATATGAGAATGAATAAAACAATCCACATTCAGAAAAAGTGCTCCAAAAGGGATCCATTTTACATTGTTCTCATTAAGGTAATGTTTCCATCCAAGACAATATCAATAACAGTGAAAATAAGCATTATTAACTTTTATTATCAAATGTACTCATAAAGATGACCTTGTGAAATGAGAGCAGATTTGGCTTCCATTAAAAAGATGATACAATGAAGTCTAGATAACTTATTGAGGGTCATTCATGAAAGTGATGTAATTGCTCTTTAACCTAGTCTGCTTCTGGAACCTGAGACCTTAGCTTCATGCAATTACACACTTGCACACACATTTTGAGGACCATTGAATATAGCAATTTGTCAGTAAGAGACAAAACTGGAATGGTGAAAGTCCAAATTAAGAATAGAGCAACTACCCCTGCTGGGCCCTTGGCCACATCTCAAATATAATTTTATGCATCCCCTAAGCATTTGCCTGCTTGAAGACCTAGGTTTCCATCTCTGCCCCCACACAAGCAGCTGAATTCCCCCACCCCCCACAACAGCTTTCCTTCCCCAGGCTCACTAACACTTTTTCTTTTAACCTTGTAACCCAATCTATCAACAATACAAACTTAACTTTGAATAATTTGTCCCAAGATCATTGAATTTTTAGGTTAACATCATCAGGCCTTGCCTTCTCAACAAATTTTCTCCTAGGATTAATGTCCCCACTGAGTTTCTTCCTAACTTTAGAATAGCCTAAAAAGCAAGTAGGGCAAAAAGAGGCACTTGCTGCTGGCTTCTGAATCCCACATGCTCTCTGTCTCTTGGTCCAAGACAGAGGTGACGGGGAAGCATTTTCCCCACTGTGAAGAGTAGCCTGGATTCTGCAGAAGAGCCACCAGGGCCCCAGAATATGCCAGTCTTGAACTCAGAAGACTCGGGTTCATGGCTACTCCCTTTCTTACCCCAAGCTGGCTGGGTCAGTTCTCCTGGGACAGCTTTTGTTCTCTTAACAAAGTGTATCTACATAATGAAATTTCATTTACCAATGTAGGTATACCATGTGGGGATTTGAGCTTATTTATTTCTAAGATAATGTTGTTACACATTTCCCAACATCAATTTTTTGACAATAATCATCTGCAACTCGTGCAAGTATAGTTTCTGTGTGTGTAATACATTGTCAAGCATTAAAGTTTTGGGTTACAAAAATGTGTGTATTATAAATTAATTCACATCTTTCTATTGTTCTCTAAATTACTGTACAAATGCAGTTTTTTCCAAAGTTAGGCATGGTATACTAAGGAGGGAAAAAGACATTAAACCCAGCTTTGTTTCACTTTAATGCCTTTGCCCTGAATTGGTAGTGTCTTCTGCCAAATTCTCCATTGCCAAATTGCATCCATTCCCTTATTTTCTACTGACCTGTACATGATTTCTTGGAAAATTTGTTATAAAATGTTGACAGGGACTTTTTATGAGTTCTGGTTTTCATTTTTAATTAGACCTCATAATCCTCAATTCATGACTGCAGTGTGTTCAGTTTGGAGAGCTAATTAAGACATTTGACCATTAGATTGCACTAACATACAAAATTTATTTGATGTGTTGGAGGAAAAGGGGGCACTCACTGGGATGCAGAGACTGATGATTGCAGGCAAGAAGCTTATTGGGAAGCTCTCCCAGCAGAGGGGGTCTGAAGAATAGACTTCAGCCCCCCCCCCACCAGCATGGCAGAGGTCTGAAGAGAGACTTCAGCCCACCCATGGAAGGTGGTGGATATGACTTTATACAGTTCATCAATAGGTGGGGAAACATTAGTCTGTGGGGAGGGGGAGAGACCAAGCACAGCCTGGGGCCATTAAGGGGCTGTAAAAGTGAATTCTTCCCCTGTATGGGTTGGGGGGTAGTGGGCTAGGAGATGGGGTATTCTTGGAATGTGGGAGGGGCTGGTGGGGTCTGGGACCCCAGAAGGGGTGAAGGTCTTTATTTGCTCCACCCCCAGTGTGACATGGATCTTTTGTTCATTCTTGGGGGAGATGAGCTGCCTCTGCAGGCACGAGAATGTAGGCAGATCTTATGACCTATTAATTATTGCAAACCTTGTAAGAGGGAGCCTCCAACATTCCTAACTCTTTGATAACTATATGATGACTTTTGATAACTATATGATGATGGAACTAAGTAATGGGAATACTGGGCAGAATGGAAGTGTGAGGGGATTCGGGGTGTCGACTCAGTCTGGCTACTTTCTGTTATTATGGGGTGGTGAGGGTTTCCCTTCCATTCTGTCCAGTGGGTTCTGATTTCTGGTCCCAAAGAAGTTGGTATTGGTATTCATGTAGCAAGAAGATGCCATTCACATATCCCTGAGTTGTTGATTTATGATTTGGTGTGTGAATTGGATGGGAAGCTGCAAGAGATAAGGACCAAAAAGAAGCAGCAGCAATAACAGTAGTTGTATTATAATAGACAAAAGGATTGATTTTAGGGGTGAGGAAAAAGTAGAGACAAATGAGGATAACCAGGATTGATTTCCATAGCTATTGTCTTGGGTACTCTGAATGATCTCTGTTTTCTTTTACTATTTTAAGATTTTCCTCTACCTGCCCAGTTTTGTTAATATAAAAACAAGTTTCATTTATGATTGCACAGGTGCATCCCATGATCTTGTGATATTCTCATAGTTGGTTCTGTGAATAGTACATCCTGTTGGATTAGGGACAGGGGTGGGAGTTTTGGGTCATCTGTTATTGGGGCAGGGGAGACCTGCCAGTGCTGACTAGGGTCGTGGGGGTTATTTTGCTAAATAGGGCTAATATTCTCAACTCTTTTTATATGTTTGGGTGGAAAGGGAGAGCAGGAAGGTGGGCATCGATAATCTGGCTGTTTTCTGCTGTTATGGGGCATTGTGGGATTCAGTTACTGTTCCCTTTTTGCCTTTGAGATATTGTGGCTTCTGGCTCAGCAGCTGGCACTGTATTTTTGCAGCAGGAGAAGATCATGTACATGATCATGGGTGACATCTTGGATGGCTGTTTGGATAAACTGAGTTATTGCATGGAAGATGTATGGACTTGCTGATATGAAGAGAATGAGAGTTCTAATTGTGTTAAGGAAAAGAATTAGCCATGAAATTTAGGGTGGGCTGTGAGGTTATTGCCTCCAGGAGCGTGAGGAGAAGGAATAATAAGATTATATACACAACACTGAAAATTAATGGTTGACAGTGAAATTAAATAATTTGGTGGGCTTACACACATAGAGTTTTAGTGGGAATAGGAGACTTTAGATTATTAACTGTGGTTTCATAAAAGTGTTGAGTGATTTTTTATTTTTCACACAATTAAGATTCCCAACCCAGAGGGCTGCATAGGCCTATGGTTAAAATGATTTTATTTTCTCCCAGTTTGTATAGTTTGAGGCATAGGCAACAACTAATTATTATCCCTTCCTCTTTTTGGGCTGTGGGGTGGCTGGCATTTTAACTCATTATCTCAATGCGTGCATTGGTTCTGCTGTTAGCATCATCACTGGAGCTATGGCTGCAGCTCACAGCACTGAATTTAAAACTTAGTCCATTTTTGTAAGGATCCAGTTACAAGAGTCTGTGGCAGTGTCTGCAGCACTGAAAGCATACCTTGCCCCTTCTGAGAGCAGGAGGGGACCAATGTCACAGTCATTGGAGTGACTGCTGGTGAGTGACAGACAGTTGGAACTGCTGGGCCAGGCACCACAAGGTTTGGTATCCACAATATTCACCTTTTTGGTGGAGCCACTCTGCTGCTTTTGGGTCTCAATGGTAGGGATCTGGATCTTTGTGAGGGCAACTGCCTCAATAGTCCCAAGAGAGACGTTAGAGGAGGGGCAGGGACATGATAGACAGTTACCTGTTGCTGCTGGCAGGCATCCCAGATGGTCTTCCACAGATCTCTCTTCCCCAAAGAGGGCAGCCCACACAGTTCATTGTTCCTGTCTTGTACTTTGGCTTCTCCTCACAATTATGATTAAAGCCCAAGGGATATTTGTTTAGAATGTTGCCTCTGCCACAAAACCCACCCAAAGCCAGTATTGGTCCTGGCTACATCGAATTCATCACCCCCCTTACTGCTTAAACTTCTTATTGTACTTTTTATTCTTTTTTTTTTTTTCTAAAAAGCAGCCTGCTGGGGGGCTTTCTCATTTCCATGCACAATATTTTCTCATTAACACATATAATAGTTTTAATATCTGAGCTAAATGAGGGATGAAGGGCTTTCAGTACCCCAACAACATTATAAACCCTATTAATATGAGAAAACATTGTACTTTATCAATTACAGCAGAGGTAAGAGTTTTTTTGTTTTACTCAACTAAACACCATTTAAGAATTTGATAGACAGCCAGGACTTTGTAGCTTGTCCCAATTGTTTGCCCATCCCTGGCTCTAAAGATAAGATACCATTGTCTCTGGTGCTTCTTTTAATTCTGAAGAAAGATTACAGTTAACATAATATCATCAGTAGGGTTACAGCCATAGGTTTTTACACACAGCCAGATTCTTTGCCACCAGCCCATAGCTTGGGCTTTGCACACAGCCTTGGGAAGCATTGTAAAAGCCTCTGTTGGCCTTCTCACTTGAAGGTGAGTGCAGGGTGGATTGACTTGCCTAAAGATATACTAAAGAAAGCCTTAGCAAGTTTAAAATAAAGTGATAGTGATATTACTGGATATTAATTTTTATAACAAACTTGCAATATTTGAGACTGCTGCAGAAGGCAGTGGTATTACTTTAATTTATGATAATCTGCTGTTATGCACAACCCGACAGCCTTCAATGGCCACTCTTTCTACAGTCATAGAGCTGCTTCTTTAGCAGAGGTGGGGCAAATCAGATAAACATGAGCTAAAACACCCACCTCTTGATTTCTAGGCAGAGAGGTTGTTTCTGTGACACATACCATTTTAAAAAATAATTAAAACCATGATTGACAACAATATATCTAATATCATGATGAATCATTTTAAATTTTCAGGAATTTTATGCACTCTAAGTATTCATATGAATATTTTACTGGTACAACTTTGGTTAACAGAGGGTTAAATAATTACTTTTAATTTTATAAAACTTTTTAACACTTTCCTTTCAACTTATAATATATCAAATGGCTCAACTGCTCTATTATTTCACTGTTTCCCAAGGTGAAAGATATTTTTCAGGATTTGATTCTGAGAAGACAGCTTTGAACATTATGTTCTTTTAAAAGTGATAAGATTTATTTTTCTTAAACAGCCAAGGAAATGATAAGGTTAAACTATGAGAAGCTATTTTGATAAAAAGAGATATTTTTTTTTGTATACTGATTAGTCAGGAGAAAGACTTTTTACAAACTTTTGCTAAAACAGACCACTGATTTGGGAAATTTTGTTATTTTAACAGAGAAAGAACAAAATTTTAACTTTGCATCAGTATACTATTTGATATTACACCTTTTAAAACTTTATAGATAGACCCAATAAATTTTACTCAACTTTAACTACAAAATTTTTTTTCATGACCCTTCTGCACTTTCTGCAGTCATTTAGATGTTGTTTTGTATTTTAACTTTTCTTTATAACCAGTCATTTTATTTCAGGACAAAATTACTGTCTTTTTCTTTAATAACAAAAATATGTTCTATACACCCTACATATATAAGTTACTAAAATGATTTTGAGAACTGTCTCAAAGCAAATTTCTTACAACATACAATTACCATGATTACATTAACAGGCATTTTAGCAGTGCAGGAAGATTATTTTCCCCATTATTTCATGAAAACCTAAGATTCCCAATGGAATCAAAATTTTTTTCTCCCTATCACCACTTTAATATGCAGATTGAGGTGGCCTCTGACAGGATTTCCTGTTATGCACCAATTCAGTTTCTGTTTAATAATGACTTCCTGTAATTAGCCATTTGAATATTTCAGTTGAAGCAATGCTTCTACAAACTTCTTATAACTATTCATAACCACGTAGAGTATAGGTACTCCATTTGAAGACAAATTCTACCTTCACAGAACACATCCCCTTACTCATTGTTACCACAATACCTTCTACAACTTGCCATATGCATTCAAGTTTTCTCCTACATACTCCATTCTGATTTTATGAAAACCAGTCATCTTATCTTAGAACAAAACATACTTCCTTAAACAAACTTGTCAAATTTCAGTCAGCACTCCTACAAACTTTTTACTTCTTTCAATATCCATGTAAGTTTCACATCCTTCCTTTCATTCTGTGAAGAAAAATAAACTATTCATTTCAATTTAGGCAAGAAGTATTTTTTATGAACATATTTGTAGTAATTTCATTAGTCAAGACTTATAATTTTCATCGCTTTAAGGATTTAATATACATAATGCAAATTTATCTTATTAGCACTCATATTTATTAATAATTTTTGGCCATTTGAATAGAGCTCTGTATTAGTCAGGGTTCTCTCGGGAAACAGAATCAACAGGAGATATCTGTCAATAATATGAGATCTTATAAGTCTCTCACATGACCATGGGGATGCACAAGTCCAGATTCCACAGGCAGGCTGCAAACCAGGGGCTCCGATGAAAGTCCAATGAAAGGTCCTTGATGAGTTTCTGGGAAAAGTCAGCTGTCCAAAGATGAGCTGGGACATTCTCTTTGAATGTTGAAATCACTTCCCCTTTTAAGGCATTCAACTGGTTGGATAAAAGCATCACCCATTGCTGATGCAATCTCCCTGATTGATGCAGATGTAATCAGCCATCCATGCAGTAAACTCACTGGTGATCAAAGTCCATAAATGCTCTTGTATTACAATTAGCCCAGTGCTTGCTGGACCAAACTCCTGTACACAATTACCTGGCTGAGTTGACACATTAGCCTAACTATCACAGTCCACCACTTGTCAACTCAGCAACCATACACATTACCCTAAACCATACTTAGTCTCTAAGTAAAAACAGTAACAGACAAGCATAAATATATATTTCTGCCTAACAATGTTCAACTCCCCTGTGTACAACCAGAAATGAATTAATTCCCCACAGAATAGGGTGCAAGTCCTTGAGAAATATTCACTCTTAAACTTGACATCCTTAAATATTATGATGTGAAATTAATACTTTTCATATGATAGGGGAAAAGGTTAGGGAAGAAAACAAAAGAAATTAGTTTTGTGTACATACACAATCATACTCATAATGAAACAAGGAAGAAGGGTTCATGACTATTACAGTCCTCGTTTCTGTAACTGGTCACATGGTCAAAGTTTATATTTATCACTACCTTCTTCTACTACCCATTCCATGTTCCCGTTACCTTCAGCAAGCACTTCAGCTGGCCATGGTTCTTTGCATCTGTAATTTGAGTTAGGGTTTTGTTCACTTGACCTAGAACTCTTCTGCTTATAGAGATCCAGAAGAAATTTAGTAGACTGCTCATGTATTTCACTTCTAGGTACCCCATGATCTATTAGCCAATGCCATAACTCCACGTGACTCAGACTATTCTGTGTGCTGCTTTGAATTTGCCTTCCATTGCAGTAGCCATGCCCACCTTGCCTTTGGCGATTAACTGCAGATACTTGACTTTTTCTGGACTGAGACCTGACCATCCCCCTGTTTAAGGATTCCAATTCCATTACAGCCCTCCCTACAGTAATGTCTGGACTGCAGAGAAGAGCAACCACAGAGCTCTTCAGAGAAGATGGAGTTAGTCTTACAAATTTATTCCTCACAATTGTGGTTAAAGGTGTGTCCTCTGGGGTGATTGGGCAGGTCTCAAATGGTAAATCCATTCTAGCATTCCAATCTCTCTAAGCCTTTGAATCCCCTCATCTACTGTATACCAGGACAAACTGGGCATCTCAACATCAGACATGCTAGGCCATCATTTGGCCCATGTTTCAGTCAGCCACCCAAGCAAACTATTAGAGCCCTTTCTAACCCCTCAAGCTACAGCGTTGAATCCAGAATTTCTGCTTAGTGGGCCCATATCAATAAATTCAACCTGATCCAACTTTATATTCCTTCCACCATTATCCCATACACTTAGTCTCTATTCCCACACATATTCCCCTGATTTTTGTCTATGTAAGTTGGAAAACTCATGCAGTTCTTTCAGAGTATAGCGTTCTTCCTCATGGGTAACACTTTGTATTTCACCTTTGGGGGCTTTAGAGATGTCTTGCAGGCTGCTCACCTCAGGGCATTCCTTTGCATTTTCTTCTGGTGAGACAGGATTAATCTCTTCAGGCAGGGGTTGGAAGGCAGATTCCTCAGGGCAGACTGGGAATTGGGCAATGCATGCTGGAGTTTGGCAGGTATCTGCCTCAGGGCTGGGAGGAGGTCCAGACTCCCTGGGGCAGGCCAGAGGCTGGGCAGTGCAGGCTTCAGTTTGGCTGGTACTCATCTCAGGGCTGGAAAGAGGTCTGGACTCCCTGAGGCAGGCTGAAGGCTGGATGATACAAGGTGAACAAGGTGTGGTCTCCACAGGGCAGGCCATTGCAGGTTTATCTGATAAAGTCTCAGCAGAATTTAGGGTTCCAATGTCCCTACCAATATTATCATCATCCCATATGTCTCCATCCCAATCCTCAGGATTCCACTCGTTTCCAATCAATGCCTTTACTTGAATTGCAGAAACCATGTGAGGTTGAGATTTTAGTTTCCTCTGTAATTCTGCTACTCATACAATGAGAGTTTGGGTTTGATTCTCAGATATGTCAAGTCTGTGGCTACAGGAGACAAGATTTTCTTTCAAGGCACATGTAGAAACTTTCATATCATTCATGTGGCATTTAACTTTCAAATTTGAAGACTTTAGCTCATCTCTTTCTTTTGTAACTGTATCCAGAATATGTAGGAGGAGCCAGCCAACATCATTATACTTTTTGACTCCACAAAATTCTGTTAAGGTGTTGAAAACACTCTCACCCAGATCCTCGCTTCTTATAAATGTGGAAGTAGGGGAATCCAATGATGCTATTTTGTGTATTTCTATTGCCAGCTTACACCATGAACTGTTAGCAACCTCTTCATTATTGGAAAGGGAGTCATTAGTACCCTTGAGTCCAATTAGAGTAGAGAGCCAATTACAAAACTCCCAGAACCACATCAGACATCCCATGTTTAAGACTCTGTTCCTCAAGAACCACTACCGGTACCAAGCTGTATTAGTCCGGGTTCTCTCGGGAAACAGAATCAACAGGAGATATCTGTCAATAATATGAGATTTTATAAGAGTTATCTCATGTGACTGTGGGGATGCACAAGTCCAGGTTCCACAGGCAGGCTGCAAGCCAGGGGCTCCAGTGAAAGTCCAATGAAAGGTCCTTGATGAGTTTCTGGGAGAAGTCAGCTGTCCAAAGATGAGCTGGGACATTCTCTCTGAATGTTGAAATCACTTCCCCTTTTAAGGTATTGAACTGATTGGATAAAAGCATCATCCACTGCTGATGCAATCTCCCTGATTGATGCAGATGTAATCAGCCATCCATGCAGTAAACTCACTGGTGATCGAAGTCCATAAATGCTCTTGTATTACAATTAGCCCAGTGCTTGCTGGACTTAACACCTGGACACAATTACCCAGCCAAGTTGACACATTAGCCTAACCATCACAAGCTCTTTTAAGAATTTTCATTTATTAATTTAGGATTAACATCTGAAGATATGAAAATATACATGACACTGAACAAATTCAAAAATAGTTACGACACATTGACCGAAACATAAAGCTCATTAACTTGACTCATAATTCTTACTCTTTTGGTATGGCTATTTTTGGGCTTTTCAATATTTTATATCTTTGATTTTACTGCTTTTAAGATTTTTTTTCTTTTCTGGAATCAGTTTTGCTTGTAATATGCAAGCTTGTTTTTGGAAACACTTTTACTAGTAATCAGCAACAGTTAGGAATATTTGAGCACTATAAATGCAGTTAAGCTTTAATTTAGCAGTTTAGAGACACAGGTATTTAACAGATTATTGCTTTTTAGGAGTGCACTTAGACTTAGGAGTCAGTTAAAAGCTTACTTGTAAGAGGTGAGCAATTGTAGGTTTGTCAAGTAAGATTATTAGGGACAGCTGGGTATTGAAATTTTTGATAAAATGAGAAGGATCAGAGGAATAGGATCTGAGACAGTGATTTGGGAGAGATCAAAGACGGAAAAGGGGACATGAACATGCATAATGCTTTCTGCCTGTGCTACTTTCTAGAGAGAGGACAGGAGATGAGGAAGTAGGCTTGAGAGTGGGGAATAGGGCTTGAGAGTGGGTGATGGGTGGGGGAATGGAAGGAGGATGGAGCAAGTTCAGGGGGCACTGAGTGGAGGAGGCGTGTGATCAGAGGGTCAGAGTCATAGGAAGGGTTTTCTGGGTGTGGAAGGTGGGGAGGGGTGGGGAGGGGAGTCAAGCCCCATCCTGTATGAGGAGGGGAGAAAGTTGGGGTAGAAGGTGGTAAAGATGAGGAGGGGAAGGAAGGGGAGGAAGAAGAAAGCTTTTGAGGAGTTTTTTTGTGTAAAAGAAGAATTTGGTAAGAAGAAAAGGATTGACAGAGGGAGGGGCAGTTACAAAGATAAAAGAATGCCTGAACATAAGGAATTTCAGGCCCCTTGCCACTGCACTGGACAAAGTTCTTTAAGTCTTGGGGAATTTGGAAATTGAAAGTGCTGTTTTCTGTCCATTAATTTTCATTGTCCAATTCGTATTGTGGCCACACACAGGTCGAATAGAAAATGAGTTTTTAGGTCTGATGTCTCCTCTCAGGTACAGCATTTTAAGGCTATGAAGGAGACAGCCTAGAGGTGTGGTTTTTGGGGAGGCTGAAATTGAATTCCCCATTTTTACTGGCATGGATGAGACTAAGGGTTCTTAAAATGGGGAGATTCTTAGGAGTTATGGGAGATTGAACTTCATACCTGTGAAGCAGGTGCTCAACCACTGAGCTACACCAGCTCCCCTGGGTGATCCTTTTTAAGAGAACCTCCAACATATAGCACTCATTTGTCATATAGTTTTGCATATGATGTTTATGTTATTTACCTTTATATGTGTATGTATTGTTTCCTTAACTATGTTGTAAGTTTTTGAAGACAGGGATAGTATTTTGCACCTAGGTTTCTGGATCATTTAATACAGTGCTGTATGTATAGGTGTTAAATAAATATTTGCTACTCAATTTTTAAAAAATGGGGAGATTCTGAATGAGGCAGTCATCCCCATATCAGCCAGAAATCTCCAAGGAAAGAGGAGGATGCACTTGGAGCCAGATGTCTCCAGAGCCAAGGGGTCTCTCCCCACAAGGACACAGGCCTCCCACCCATTGTGGCCCCTGGAGTCAGTGAGGATCAATGACCTAGTGCTAGGATTTTTTTTTTTTTTTTTTGGTGGATTGTCCTGGACAATGGAAAAAGGAGAGAGAGACAGCAGGATCTTCTGGCAGAGGAACCTTGACTCACCCAGCTATGATTTGGTGTCCAGTGTTGGATGTAGTGGCAGGGCAGAAATTCCTCACCAATGAGTCAGTCCCAGTGACCCCAGACCTGGGTTTTTCAGCACCAATGTTGGAGAAAAAGGGGGTGCTCACTGGGATGCAGAGACTGATGATTGCAGGCAGGAAGTTTATTGAGACACTCTCTCAGCAGAGGGAGTCTAAAGAATAGACTTCAGCCCCCCCACTGACATAGTGGGGGTCTGAAGAGAGAATTCAGCCCACCTTTGGAAGGTGGTAGATATGACTTTATATGGTACATCAATAGGTGGGGAAACATTAGTCTATGGGGAGGGGAGAGACTGAGTATATCCTGGGACCAATAAGGAGCTGTAAACGTGAATTCTTCCCATGAATGGCTTGGGGGTAGTGGGCTAGGAGGTAGGGTATTCTTGGAATGTGGGAGGGGCTGGTGGGATCTGGGCCCCAGAAGGGGTGAAGGTCTTTATTTGCTCCACCCCCACTGTGGTATGGATATTTTGTTCATTCTTGGGGGGAGATGAGCTACCTCTGAAAGCACAATCACCTAGGCAGGTCTTATGACCTATTAATCATTGCCAACTTTGTAAGAGGAAACCTCTAACAGGATGGAAATTGAACAAAGAGGGGTGATTCTTCCCAACAGCGCACCTTCTAGATGCTGCAAACGACCTTCAGAAGAGGAAGAGGGCAATGGGAGTGGAGAGAGAACTCTCAAGGTGCTGTTTCAGAATCAGCATGGCAGGGTGTCTCAGGGTCAGGGATTTCCTAGGCACAGAATTTATAGCAACAGGATTTTACATTTTCGATGGCTAGCAGATACCAGACACAATTTTGCAAAATATGCAAAACAGATGAGCTCTAAATAGGTAAGAAACACGTTTTGGGCTATTTTTAAACAATTTGGACTTATAAATATTTGAGTTTTGCACTGTGGTGGGCTTTTTTGGAGGCTAGTGTGCCCCAGGCTGTTGTGAACAACAGACCATAACAGAGGGGCTTTGGCTCATTTATGTAACAATTACACACTTCCATCATGACCTTCCCTCTTTATATCTCTGTTCACAATCTCTTCCTTTGGAATAACATGAGGCACCAGTGAGCACTTCATCCAAAACACAAACTAGATCCCTGACATTGTTTAATTATCAATTTCCAATATAAAGACATAGGATATCCAATCCCTGTGTTTCTCTCATTTCTGCCCCATTCACACTCTTTTCTTTTCCATGCTTCATCCCACTTTTTTCTCTCTTTGAAACTTCCCCAGTCATAATCTCAAACCTTCCTGTCCTTGCATTACTTTCTCCTCTGACTACAAGGAATGAAGTTGGAGAACTTGAATTTAAATAGCAGTTCCCCATGCTTCTCTTAGCATAACTAGAAATCACTTAAGGAGTTCATTACAATGTACATTCAGGTAGCCCACCTCCAACAATTCTTTTTCTGTGTGCCTGGGCTGGGCCAAGGTAATTCGCATTTCTAACAGGCTTCTTTGAGAAGCACTAGAAGAAAATATATGTAGGCCAGATATTTCTTATTCTGCAATTATTGTTGAAATATAATCTTCTAATTTTAACATTTTCCCTTTGAATTAATTTCCTTGTGGCTGTGATAAGCAAACATATATTTTGTGTTGGATTATGACTTTTTTCCTTTCAAATAAACTAATTTGTTTTTGCCAGAATGATTGTGGATACTTTTTTTTTTTTAAATTACCTACTACTAGTGCTGCATTGAACTTCTTTTGATTGAAAATCATAATTCCTTCAATCTAAGGAGCCAGTCATTGTAAGATGTGTCATTATTCTATATATCTGCAAAAAAGCAAAATGCTGTTTAATAAACTTTGCCAGTATAGTGAGAAATAACTGATTTTAAGATACTATATATATACATATTTCAGAGATATTAAAATGAGAAAAAAGATTCATCTTAGAATTGGTTAAGGTAAATCTTTTTTTTTTTTTTAAGATTTATTTATTTACTTGATCCATTTTAAACCCCCCCTTCCCCATTTGCTCTTTTTTGTGTCCATTAGCTGGGCAATTCTCTGTGTCTGTTTCATCTCTTCTCATCCTCCTCCTCCAGTCTTCACCAGGATTCAATCCTGAAGACCTCTGATGTAGGAAAGAGGTGTTCTGCCATCTGCGCCACCTTGGCTCCTGGTTTTTGGAGCTTTCAGAGCATCTCATCTTGTCTCTCTCCTTTTATGTCATCATCTTGCTGCATGGCTCCCGGGCCTGGCAGCTCACCAGCAGCCCATGCGCCTTCTATATATATATTTTTATCTTACCGGGAGGTCCCAGGGATCGAACCCAGGTCCTTCCATATGGCAGACGGACGCCCAACCATTTGAGCCACATCTGCCTCCTGTTAAGGTAAATCTTTGTCTACTTTTATTTCAGCTCTAAGTTCTATGAAATAGCATAGAACTTAGAGCTGAAATTAAAATTTTTAGCCTATCAATATGATTTTATTTGTCCTTTCCCAGGGTAGTTCAATACATTGCATTGATTTTATATGCTGGAAAATCATCTTTCCCACTCCTTCAGTTTCAGGTACCATTTTCCATAAATACTTTTAGTTTCATGCCTCACCCTTTGTTCTCTCCATAGAGACTGAGTGAATAAACTGGTTGTAAATTTGAGAATGGATCTGGCCATGAAAAGTTCAGTGTCTCCCCTGCCACCCTCTTCTCATAACTCAGCTGCCAATTTAATGCCCACTTTCTAGAGTGCTTTCCTCTCATGCTCTGCATTCCATAGGCACACCAGCATCATTTAGGGAGGTCTGAGGTTACACAGCGCTGCCTCTGGCTGAATGGGTAAATGCAAGTTTTAAATTCATTGTTAAGGGAAGCGGGTGTGGCTCAATGGATAGAGCCATAGGGTTCGCTTCCTGGGGCCTCCTTGTGAGGGCAGGCCAGCCTGCGCAGAGCGGTGGGCTGATGCAGCAGGACCTCACAGCAAGGGGGAGATAAGCAGACATGGAGAAGACACACAGCGAATGGACACAGCAAGCACAAGCAGCAAGGGGGGATAAATAAATAAATAAATCTAAAAAAAAAAAAAAAATTCATTGTTAAGAAATCACTTTTGTGAATATAAGGCCCATCTTTGAATCTACTTTTTAGTGTATGCGTGATTTTTCTGTATCCTAACTTTCCAATCCTTAAATTCAAAATCACCAAGCTTAATTCTGAGTTGGTTCTTCCATTACTTACTTTTATATGGTTTTATCAATATATATATTTATATATTGATGTTTACACTTTATAAAATAATACGATGATCTAGGCAATCTTTGAATCTTTTTGTCCTCTGAATATTACATTGCTAAGATGTAGCCATACTTTTGCACATTGTTGTTTATTTTTACTCTTGTGAAATAGTCCATTCTGTGAAATACCATAGTTAATTTCATCCACTATCATATTAAAGGACCTTGGTTCCTCCCTCCCAACTAGGTTTTTGTTCTCGGAACAGTAAAGATTTGGACATTCTCTTCATGTTTCCTGGAATTTGCATGAATGAATTTCTCTTGGGTGCATACCTTGGAATGGAATGGCTGGGTTTTCAGATATTTGAAATGCAACCTCATAAAATTTCAAACTTTTTTGGAATCTAACAATTTACATTCCCATTGGCAATATATATATATAAAAACCTAAACATACACATGTTATCCAAAACTTGGCACTGGTAGATATTTTAACTACCATTACTCAATGGTGAAAATAGTATCTAATCATGGCCTTGATTTGCAGTCTGCTGATCACTAATGACATTGTTTCTTGTTCTTGACTATATAAATTTCCTTTTTTTGTGAGATACCTGAATGTGTCAACCTATTTTTATTGGGTATTTTGCATACTTTAAACTAATTTCTATGAGTTTTTATTATTTATACTTTATTGGTTTTATTTATAATTTATTTATACTTCATTGGTTTTATAAGTTGCAAGCATCATGTAATGATTTACAAATGGTTTTTCACTTTCTTTACAGGGTCTATAAGGAATAGAAGTTCTTAAATTTACATACTAAGATTTATTAATCTTTTCTTTATGGTTAGTATTTCTTGACTTGTTAAAGGAATCCATTTTTATCCCAAGGACTAGAAGATACCTATATTTTTTATCAATGATTTTAAAATATTGATCATGAAATTTAGGTCCTTAATATCTTTGGGGATGACAAAGGCAATGAGCTATGAGATAGAGATGTAATTTAATATATTTTCTATATGGACATTTACTTAAGTTAAAAATTAATTTTTATATCAATGATACATAACTCAGTTAACATAAGATAATAACTTCAATAACAATAAGTCTGATTTAGTCAGCAGTTACACTTTCCGATTATTTTTGTTCATTCCTCAATCTTGTGGGTTCTGGGACTATATCCACTCTGACTGCTTCAGGCTGAGAAGGGATGTAGATATTATGGGGCAGAGGAATAGAATTGTTTTGCTTGCAGTTGAAGACATGCCTTCCTATTGGGCTGGGGCTGGTCTATCATCATCATTTTCTTAGTTGTCCAGGGAGCAGTCCTGAAGAACTGGAGAGTAGGAGTTGACCACATATCTGCTGGGTTTCAGGCTCCACTGGCATAGGAACAATCCAAAGGCTTTAAGTCTCTGAGAGATATACTTAATAAGTAAACTGAAAAGTATAGGTTCAAATAAAACAAACATAAGAATCATGATTAGGGGATTTATACCTAAGTATATCTATGTTATATTGGTGAAACAGCTTTTTGTAGATTCCCTATATTCTCAGAAAGAGCCTGGTGAGGGGGTATTGATTTCAGGTGGCCGGGTGCCTTGCCTGTGGTGTCAGGGCATCTCTAGGGCCCTTAGAAGAAGTTTTGTTTGTGGCTTAGTTTACTGTGGCATTTTGTGGAGTCTAAATGAGATCTGGTTGAGTGTAACCTCGAGGATGAACTTCAGACTCAATCTGAAATTTCTTAGCCATAAAAGCTATTTAATATTTCCCCTGCTTGATCAAGGTCTTTCTTCAAATGCATTACTGATTAACCCTTAGTAATAGTTGCTTTTTGAAGCTCATTTTATCAAATAGCTCTGTTTTCCCACTCTCACTTTATACTATACCAAATTTCCACAAATGGTGGGTCTCTTTGAGAGCTCCCTGCTCTATTCATGGGGCCTATGTACATGTCTTTACCAGTATCGCATTCTCTTAGTTACTGTATCTTCTTAACAACTTTTCTTGCCTCCCAGGTCAAGCCTTTCTGTCCTTCTTTTCAGCCATGTTCTCTTATTTCCCTTTTTACTCATTCATATGATTTTTAGAATCAGCTTATCATGTTTCATAAAAAAAATCACTGCTGGGATTTTTTAGATCAACTGAAGAACTTACTTCTTAATTTAAGATAGTAAACTGCACTTTCTATATCTTCTGATTGGTTTAAGTCTCTGTAAATGTCTCTAAATAAAGTTTTATAATTTTTCCTGGAGGTTTGTTTTTTTTTAAAGGAAATACAAGGATTGAGCCCAGGACCTCATACATGGGAACAGGTGCTCAACCACTTGAGCTACACACATGTCCTTTCCTCTGGCTTTTGTGCAGCTGCTGTGGGTGCCCTCCATATACCTAGGCCCTTCATTCAGTGTGTTCCAACCAACTTACAAATGCCAAGATCACTTTGCCAGATGACCTTTTCTGAAAAAGTGTTTTTCCCACACACAGCAGGCCAGAAATAACAGAATTGATTAGCAGTCCCTAGGAGCATCCTCATCAGGGTTGACAGAATTCAGCTTATAAATACCCTGGATGTCTTGCTACTAGAGTTCCTTAACTCAGAGTCATGTATTTTATACCACCTTGCAGTACCTCTATGAGGTTAGGTTTGCTATGATTGAATATATAAGATTTTAATCCTTCTGATTTGTAATTTGTGGAGGCTTGTACTATGGTTGCACACAGACAACCACAATGAAAGACGACTTGATATGCATTGTCCATTGGCTGCTTTCCATTTCCTGTATCACTTCATCCTCCCCTGCTGGTGTTCCCTGTACTTCCCAAATAAATTATTTTTATTCAAACCATTATCTCAAGGTCTGTATTTTGGAAAATCCAAACTAAGAACACTGACAATTTATTCAATGACTGTCCAAAATAACTTATTGTTCAAAAATTGTTTTGGTATTTACAAGTATACACTGTTGTGACTTCAGTAAAAAAGAAGGAAAAAAAGAACTGTTCCAGTTTTGCAATAGAAAGTCCTCAAACAATATTTTCATCTCTAGTAAAACTAGGGGTAAATCAGTGAATGTGATATTTCAGCCACTTAAAAATATCAGTTTAGATGGTGATGGACTGACAGGCAGAGCTGAACGCTCTCACAAAAACAAAGGAGAAAGAACCAAAAGCTGTCTGGGGGACCTGCTTTGGGGGTCAGCAGACCAGGAGAGTGCTACACAACTCCCAGGAGGGTGACGGACAGAAAGATGAAGAAGCTAAAAAGACAAACATGAGTTTCCAAGCCCCTGTGGAGGCTAGGAAGGTCTCCCCTCCCCACTCCAAAGATATTAAGCTGGGGTGAAACCCCTGGCTCACTGTAGTCAACTGAGAGGGGAACAGACATCTTCCTCTCTGTCAGCTGTTTCAAGGGAAAAGGGAGGGGAGGTTGGGGTGCTTTTCTTTGGTTAATTCAGCCAGCAGAGCCTACTTTGAATCTCTGATCTGGAGATTCAACACGAGAACACAGGAAAGCCCAGACTGAAACACCTCCGTGGAAAGGTGTGTTGACAGCGCCATCAGCTGGCCAGTCTGGACCTGCATGGACAAAAACTGCTCACACTCTCTGTATCCAACCCCTGGGAGAACATCTGCATCCCGCTAGTGAGTTCCTGCCCCAAATTTGAAAACTTAAGCTCGACAATTTTAAAGACTGAGAATAAATTGAACCAAATACCAAAGAGCTGTTTTTTTTCTTAAAAAATAAGCAAATGACAGAAATTAGCCACCAGCATAAATACACCAACATATTCAGATGCCTAGACATCAACAAAAACTACAAGCCATACTAAGAAACAGGTGAGATGGCCCAGACAAAAGAATAAACCAAATATCCTAAAGAGATGCAGTATTTAATACAATTAATCAGTGATAATCACACAGCTGTCCTAAATAACTTCAAAGAATCTGAAAGAAAATGGGAAAAATGGAACTGAGTTTCAGGGAACTGAATGACAATGCAGAACACAAAATCATTCACATTAGTGGTGTCCCAGAAGGAGAAAAGAATGGAAAACAGGCAGAAAGAATATTTCAGGAAATAATGCCTGAGAACTTCCAAACCCTTATGAAGGACATAAATATCAATATCCAAGAAGGACAATGCACCCCAAAGAAAATAAATCTGAATAGACCTAACTTGAGACATCTACTATTCAGAATGACAAATATCAGATATAAAGAGAGGATTCTGAAAGCAACAAAAGAAATTCAAAGCATCAAATGCAAGGGACCTTGTTAAGATTAAGTGCCAACCTCTCTTCAGAAACCATGGAGGAGAGCCGAAAAGTGTTATGATGTGTTTAAGGTACTGAAGGAGAAAAACGGCCAGCCAAGAATTCTGTATCCAGCAAAGCTGTCCGTTCAAAATGAAGGTGAGTTCAAAGTCTTTACCGACAAATGAAAACTGATAGAATATGTTACCAAAAGACCAGATTTGCAAGACATTCTAGAGGAGGTGCTGCAGCCTGAAAGGAAAAAAACAAGGATGAGAGATTTGGAGAAGAGTTTAGAAATGAGGATTATTAGGAAGAGTAAACTAAAGGATAAGAAGACAGACAATAGAACAGTATGACAACAGAGAGCTGAAGGACAAAACGGATGAAGCAATTCGAAGTTTTCAAGTAGCCCTTCTCATCTATCCAACGAACCCTGAAATATGGAAAGACGACCTTTCTTGGGTAAGAACACTCCAGGAGCAGCAGAAAGTGGCACAGAGGATTCAAAAGAGTGAATCAGCAGCAGAAGTAACAGGTTTTCACCAAAGTCAATTCCTGACTATGGCTTTGATAGTGATGAGGTTGTTGCTGTTTTTGCAGCTATTGCTGAGAAACAAAAAGAAGCTTAAACAAATAAAACAATGCTATTGTGTCTTCTTCTGGGACTGAGAAGGAAGAAGATGCTCCAGCACCAGATGGCTCTGTTTTTATCAAAGCCAGATGAAGGAAAATGCATAGCATGAATTATTTCAATCTGTCTTTTTTATTATCATTTAAAGTTTTAAATACAGGGACATTTATCCTGCAGAAACAGGACAAAACTCCTCTTTGTAAGATAAGTTTTTCAGGTGAAGCATATAAATCTAAATGGCAGCATTATTGTATAGTATTTGGGCATGCTTTGATAAGTTATTGTTTATACTTATGATTAGAATTCTGAGCATGTTTTTTGATTTATAAATTTAATTTAATCCAAATATATGGATGGATACATTTTAAAGACACAAACTGAAAAGCAAATTCTTGAATAGCAAATAACTTGGTCAGTGTTATTAAAATGTTGACTCATTTACTTTTGTTTTATGATAGAGGAAATACATGATTGCTTTCTCTCCTAGAAATATGCTGCTGTTACTATTCACTCTGTTTTCCTTGCTGCTCTAGAGTAAGTTTGTCACAAGGCTTAAGTGCTTTTATTTTTTTTATTTTTTATTTTATTTTTTTTAAGATTTTATTTATTTTATTTATTTATCCCCCCCTTGCCTCTTGTGTTGCTGTGTCCATTCGCTGCGTGTCTTCTCTGTGTCAGCTTATCTCCCCCTTGCTGTGAGGTCTTGCCGCATCAGCCCACGGTGCCGTGCGAGCCGGCCTGCCCTCACAAGAAGGCCCCAGGAAGCGAACCCAGGGCCTCTCATATGGTAAACGGGTGCTCTATCCATTGAGCCACAGCCGCTTCCTGCCGTGAGGTTGCTGCATCAGCCCACCGCACCACTCAGGCCGGCGTGCCCTCACAAGGAGGCCTTGGGAAGCGAACCCGGGCCTCCCATATAGTAAACGGGCCTCCCATATGGTAAACCGGGGCTCTATCCATTGAACCACACCCACTTCCTTAAGTGCTTTTAATATTCATTTTGATTCAAAGTTGTGGTTTTGTTATATGTGGAATCTTTGAAAGTTCGGCCAAAAATGCATGCAAATGTGAACATTGTGAAGTTTCTCTTAATTCTGATTTGTGCTTACGTTTTTGGCTTTAAAGAAGTTATAAAAATGGTAGTTGCCTCCTTCAGTATTTGTTAGATGTGCGAAGTACTGATAAATGGCACAATGAGGGTTTTATTGTTTAGATTATTACTGTAGGTAGGTTAGTCCTTACCACGAGTGAGTCATTTTTTTAAATGTGCATTTTTAACGAGTGGATTTTACAGATACATCAAAATAAATTGTACTGCTCCATTTTAAAAAAATAGGGGATGATGTGGGAGAGGGAGAGGTTACACGGGAATCGCACATAATTTTGATGTAATTTTCTGTAATCTAAAACCTCTTTAAAAATAAAGTTTATTATATGTTTTAAAAAAATATATCAGTTTAGCCATGCTTCCATTTCTTAATTTTAGCAAGTTTGGTTTTCACAGCTCCTAGTCTCTTTTCAGTTATTGTTTTGTTTACCTCAAGATGAAGTCAGTTCTTTTTTTAAAACAATTTATTGAAGTATATCATTCATACATGAACATACATAAACTATAAGTGTTAGTAAACATCGTGAACTTACAAAACAAACATGCATAACATCATACAGGGCTCCCACACATCACCCCCCCCACACAAACACCCTGCACTGTTGTGAAACATTTGTTAACAAATCATGAAAGAGCATCGTCAAAGTATTACTACTAACTATAGTCCATATCTTCCTCCCCTATATATTTTTAAGGATTTATTTATTTATTTACTTACTTACTTACTTTTATCCATTTTTACCCCCCACCCCCACCCCCATTTTTGCTGTTTCTCTGTCCATTCACTGGGCAACTCTCTGTGTCTGTTTCCTGCCCTCTCTTCTCATCCTTCTCCTCCTGTTGAAGTCAGTTTTATGTCAACTGGAGGACAGGCTGAAAACTGTTGCTTTCCCTACAGGAGGGAGAGTCATGTGAGCTATATCTGGGGTGCTGGGCCACTGGATGCAGAGGGGAGCCTGAGGGCTCAGAGCCAGCCCATGAGAGAACTTGTCACCAACACAGTCCCATCCCAGGCACCATCTTGGGGCATGGGCTATGGTTTGAGGGTCCATGAGGGATCAGGAGAGGCTGAGGCAGGATGAGAGACTCAGTTCCCTCCTGGGTCAGATATTTATGAAGCTCCTAGTGTGTGCTAGTGCTGAGCCATCATCAGAAATGCAACCCTCCTTGGCTTCATGGAGTTGCAGTGGATGGCCACAGGAGGGAGGGACTGTGAAGTATAACAGACTTTGTTGAAGAAGAGGAGAGATTGTCAGATCAAAGATGGAGAAACTCCTATATCTGTGGGTCTTTTCTATCTCCATATTGGAGTCCAGACCTGCCACTGCCAGCACAGGCCAAGGGGGTTGGGGATAGGAGATTCTGTCCACTCAACAGGCAGGTGTGTAGACAGAGGGGCCCAGTATCTGGGAGGGTTATGCTAAGATGGCCATGTGCAAGGACAGCCCATTCCCCTCACTGTGCAGATCACCTGTCTACCCCAGCAGCACCTCCTCCATCCTGGGCACATGGCCGGACAAGTCCTCAGAGGACTTCTTGCAGCCATCAGACCTAACCTGCCCCAAGTAGCAGGAGGTCTATGTGCAGCTCACCAAGACTGGCTCAGACCCGGAGCACCATGCCCAACTTCTTGCTCAGCTGGAGTCCCTGGAACTCCCGGAGGTACAGAGGGTGAGGACAGGGGTTGGATGCCTGTGGGGGGGGGATGGGACAAGGCCACAACAATTAGGAGCTTCCAGAGGGTACCTTTGTCCAAGAGCAAAGATTAGCCTCAGATGACTCATCAGGGGGATGGCAGTCTGGGGAGATGTCTAGGGCCATGGGGTTCGGGGCTGTGGCTTCCTTTCAAGGCAGTGGGATTTTCTGTGTTTGGAAAGACACCCAGTTAGCCAGTCATGTTGGTGAGCATTCCTCCTCTTTCAGCCCCAGCTCACAATGAACCTCTAAGGCAGTCTTGTATTTGGAAAAGTAAAGGATGAACTTGAGGGTGGCCATCTCCTTGTGATCAAACTTTTGCATTAATTGTTGCTGCTCTTGGGCCATTCAATGGGAGGAGAGGGACATCAGACTAGTTTCAACCTTCATTGAATTAATGAATAACCAAACCAATGATGGTATCATGAGGGCCCTATGCCCCAAGGCAGCAGGCCACTCTCTTCTGCCTCCTACACCCCCACTGAAACACAAAGACTCTTTGAAAAATTTATTAAAATTTCAATTCCAGCTGGGCTTGTTCTTTGCCAAAGGTACCACTAATAGATGCTACTCAAATTCAAATCCAGAATGTGGCCATTTATGATCACAGAACAGTCATGTCTCACTGTCCCTGCCAGCTAAGTCAGGAGACCCAAACCAAGACCTGCTCCTCCTCTCAGGTTATGTCCAAATCTAATTTTGCTGGTCTCAGGCAGAGAGTGATGGCAGGTGGTGGTTCTGCCTGTTAAACAATATCTGTTTCATGGCCATGCCAACACAGAACACATCCTTCAAGGAATAGCCTTATCCACCAATAGCTAGAGGTCAGTATCCACCATCGAATCTAACCTGGGGCTCTAGTCAGTTTCAAACATTACTGGGATCCCAGATGTCCACTGAGGACATTCCCATGACCATTTGGCTACTAAGTAGGTGCTAGGGAGCCATGACATGTCCTGAATTCCTAATTAGACCCAGATGCCATCTCACCTGGTCATGGAAGCACCAGCTTTGGGCCAAGGGAACCATCACACATAGTCCACAATCTCCATCTCTTTTTCACTCCTATCCACTGGATTCATCACCTTCTTTCTCATCTCCTCCACAATCCTATACTAACTGCTATATCTCATCATGAGCCTTGACAAGGCTGGAGAAGAGAGACGGGACCAGAATGAAACAACCTTGTGTATGTCCTTATGCAGGTTGTCCTGGCCATGCAGGCACCCAGGGTAGCATTTTTACAATTATAGGAACTGGGGTCAAGCCTCTGATAAGCTGCTTTGGGAAGTATGGTGTGGATGTTGGTAATCTGTGGTATGGACAAGCATCCCAGGGAATTCTAATCAGAAATGTTTAAAAACCACGTTCCCAGGAAACCTTGGATGTACCTCATGTGCTCCCTGTATCCCTGAGAGTAAAGAGAATTATGTGGCTGCTTTTTTCTTCAGAGAGGGTCCATACATCAATAAGATTCTGTAAGGGGACTGTGTCAAACCAAGACAAAGAACCCAAATCTTGACACATTCATGGGGGTTTGGCTAGTTCTCCAACTTTCCCTGACCAGCCCTGGAAGGGCTTCCCCGAAAGCAGTCACCCTCTTGCTTTCTCTGCCCCAACATTAAGTACACAGCACAACTGGAGCCCCCTTCACTGTCTCACTTCCCCAGAAGCCATCCTTTGCGAATATCAGGTTTGCCTGGTCATGAGGAATGAGTTGGCTTATGTAAAGCAGAGTATCAGGGACTAAGGGCCCCTGTCAACACTGCTGTCACACATGAAAGAAGACAAATACAGGGTATGCTGATATGCAGCTGGATGATGCAGGCTGGTGTCAGAGCAAAGTTGGACACTGCCCCATCACTGTTCTCTGGGTCTCTAGGTCTAGTCTTAGACACCCAGACCATTGTGCCTTGGTCCTAACCCAGTCAGCCTGAGTGTGCAGCCTGAGGGGATGCTGGCTCCTGCTGAGGTCTGGTTCATGAGGCCTCCATCACAACAGGGTCAGGGGCTAGATGATCCCACCTGGGTTCAGTGTCTTGGGGTAGGGGCCATTAGGCACCCTTGTTCTGTCTCACTTGTGTGCCCCAAATCCTGGGTCCCCAGGTTTTTGGGAGTCCATTTACCACAAATGGCTCTCAACAGGCCTGTTGGAGGGTCATGGTGGCCCTCAGTTCATCCATGGGCAGCATGGATGCTCTGCTTCCTCATTTCTGTGAATATTCTTCTGTGACCCGAGAAAAGGGAGAAGAGTTAGAATATGAAATTCTAGGGTGGAGTCTCAGTGATGATGGGCTTTTGTTAGGTAATTACACATTAAGTGAAAGTCTATAGAGATGAACATGATAATAAAGAACATCCATCAATACTATCCCAAAGCTAAGGTCCTTAACCTATGTGTTCCCTGATCCCCTCAAACTGTACACAAAGTTGGGTATGTGCCAATATTCATTTTCCAGAGAGTGTGTTCACAGCTTTCACCAGATTTTCATACAGGATTTAACTTTCTCCTCCATCTTCTCCAATGACCCCTACCGCAGTTCAACACCCCCAACTTTTTTAAACTTCACTAAGAACAGCTGCCTTGAAATGTTCTGGGTTTCAATTTAGAATCTTCCAGTAACATCAGGTGACTTAAGCTGAAGTCTAAGGCCCCTCCCAATGACTGATCTCAGTCTAGGAGACCATGAACCCTCCACCCTCCCAAATAATGAACCACTGAATTTCTTTGGGGGAGATAGTGTATGAGTGGCAGTCTTTCAAAGGGGCCTGTGACCCAAAATATTTAAGAGCCACAGGCCCCTGGCACATTCTTTCCTTAGAAGAGGATGTTCACCCTGAGAGGATTATGACTGGCCCACAAAATCCTACATGAGCATGGAGAGGTAGGAGCTAAAGTGAAAGCAGCAGAAAATGCCTTCAAGCCCAGAGTTGCAGCTTTATACATGGAATAGCTGGTTACTTACATGTGCAACCTACTGTAAGCATGGTTGAAATAAAATAGTGGAGGGGTGGGTCATGGCAGCTGGGCCTCTGTTTCCATACTGGGGTCATTTAGGCAGTGGCAGCTGCTGGGCAAGGTGAGTGGAGCATGCCAGTATGAGACAGGCAGGACCATGGCCCCTGGGAGCAAGGTGGAGAGCAAGTACATGAAGTGTTACCAGGAGCTGCACTGGGAGGGATACATGCCCTGCTACCATGAGCTGCTGCTCTACCACCTATGCCATGGGCTGCTGGAGCAGTGCACAAGCCCTGGTTCTGGGGGGACTGGGGCCCAGACTGCACCTTGGATGACTCACTGGTGGCAGGTGGCAGGGGATCCCTGTGCCCCCAGCTGCCCCAGCCTCACTCCTGTCACCCTCTTCTCCCAGGCCTGTGGCATGGGAGGGCCAGGAAAGGCTGGAGGCAGCACAGGAGTCCTCAGGGGACCAGGATCTGGACACCAGCACTGCAGACTCCCAGTATTGTCAATGAAAATACAAGAAAAACCTGAACAACAAATTGAAACAACAGATGCTGATAAATTGCTCAAGAGTACTAAACTTCAACAAATTCAAAGTGCCTTATTTGCCAGGGTAAATAAGAAAGCAGCCAAAAGTCCTCCAAGATCATCAATTAAAATGAAAGAAAACAAGCATCCATTTCTCTATGGCTGGGGAGAAAAACAGCTACAGGAAGCCAGAAAACTCACAATGTCTGTGCTTCTGCCTCTGTGCATGAGATTCCTGAGCCAGCATTACAGCCAAGAGCAGAAGTCGGGTGGAAAAGAGGAAACTGGCTGCTCAAAGGCAACATGCTCACTCTGTGAATGTGGAGAAAAGCATAAAGTTTCAATGTTCTTCCTCAGATGATCAGTAGTCCTGATACCATGCATAATAAAAATAGGACTTTGGTAGTTCCTGAAAAATTAAACTTACTTATATTTCAGTTTGTTGCAGACCATGATATTTAAGACTTATCTGGGCTGGGTAAGGGCGATGTTTTCTCTTTAAATTATCATCCAGTCACTTATTATTTAATAGTTCAAATACCTTCCAATAATCAAAGCATCAGTGTAATAAGGATTTAGAGTAGAAATGAAGTTTCTTTTGAGTCAAAAACTGACAAATTATTATTTTTCTCTAAATATTGCAAGGGTGTTTAGAATACATAAGGGACTTCATCACTTACTGGCGTCTGGCCTCTTGGTGTACATCCACTATCGACTTTTACCTCTTCCATAGGAACTGGGAATGACATTTAGAATTTACAGTCTGAAGATCATCTGGCCACTGGGGATACAGGAAGAATATTAAGTTATCGGTTAGAAATGCTGCCCACCCCCACTTTCTCTCTGTTTTCCTCTACTGAACTTAGCAATGACAGTCTTGATTGTGTAAAATATCCATGCTTTTTTTTTTGGAATACATTACTGTTTGATCCCTACTCAGTACATCTCCTATGGAACTCAGTGTGAGAATGTGGTGTGTGCATAAGCACAGAAGTAAAAATTTAAATGGAGTGCTCCTTCTCTTTAGTACATTTGCTATGGTTTTAAAAATTACTGGTTTTCATCAAAGAATAAGGTCTTCTTTAGTGGAGAAGGGATCTACTAGGAGGGTGAGTATTAAAATTCTTTACAAGAGATAAGAAAGGTACTTTGCTTCTGCCAATTAAGCACCTCAAGTGGTGTGAACGAAAATTTGATATTAGATGAGACTGAGCATTTCCTTGATATTTTTACAATGAGTCTTTAAAGTACTATATTGAATTCTCAGAACTATCTTATAACTGTACTAAGCTTTGAAAACATACTGAATTCTGAGATTTTTCAAGGAAACTTTTTGCTATATTTACATAGCTTTGAGGTGAATTCTTTTAGACACCTCTCCTAACCAATGAGAGGAATATTTGGTAAGGAAATTTTAATTCTACATGTTTCCCAAAACAACATTACTGGTAATTTTGGTTAATTTTGGTGTTACTATTATCAAAGCCTTTACACTTTGCAGGTACCTAAAGATCAAATTAATGTGGCAGTGTCTGATGGTGTAGCTGACTCTGAAAACTGTCGCTTTAAAGCCACTTCTTGCATGTGCAATTTCAGCCATTGAGCTCAAGCTTCTCCAGTAGCATCTGACAATCTTAGAAAAGATGGCCTTGATGAATTATTTCAGAGACCTGACTTTTGCTCAGGCTTTGAACAAGCTGATCTTTCCCTAGTTTTGAAAACAGACTCATACTTAATGTGCTTACTTTTGAAAACTCCAGATATCAGTAAGACCTAGGAGGGAAACATGGACCATTTTCCCCCTTCTTTTTTTCTATATATTTATATTTTTTATTTTTAAAAAGATACTTAGATTACATAAATGTTACATAGGCTATATAGGGGATTCCTATATGCCTGACTCCCCACACCACATGCATATTCCCACATTGGCAACATCTTTCAATAGTGTGGTACATTCATTGCAATTGATAAACACATTTTGAAGCATTGCCACTAAGCATGGATTATAGTTTACATTGTAGTTTACACTCTCTCCCACTCAACTCTGTAGGTTATGGCAGGATATATAATGGCCTGTATCTGTCATTGTAATGTCATTCCGGATGGTTCCCAAGTCCCAAAAATACCCCATATTACACCTGTTTTTCCCTCTCCCTACCCCCAGAACCTCCAAGTGGCCACTGCCTCCACATCAATGATTTTTCTTCCATTGCTAGAATCACAATAAGTCTATAGTGGAATACTAGTAAGTCTACTTTAGTCCATAGTTCATTCCCCAATCCTGAGGACTCTGTGATAGTGATGTCCACTCTACCTTTAACTGAGGGAGGTCTTTGATCCCATATGGCCAATGGATGGGAATCGCTTGCAGTTGTAGACACTCTTGGTTCCATCGTACGTTGTTTGCCCATTGTCTCCTCCTTGTTACTTGTCCTGGGTGAGTCCAATAAACTGGAGAGTAGGTGTTGCAACTCTGTTGAGATTCAGGGCCCAGCTGGCACATGGACAGTCCCAAGATTCAAGTTTCTTGGATGTACACCTACCAACTCTAGTACTAATTGTAGTTTCAAATAGAAGACCAGAAGAGTCGTGTGTAGGGAAAACACAGCTGAATCCAACCCTGTCAAACTGGGAAGCATAAATTCCAAAGTAGGGACCATTGGCAAGGAACCAAACTCCTGAGCTATCTGCCCTGGCTAGAGTGTCTGGATGTCTCCATAGCCCTCAGGAGCCCCTCTATTTGGGGTAGTATCTACTTTAGTTGTCAATGAGATCATGCTGAGACATGTGTTAAGTGTTACCTCTGGAATAACATTCCCCACTCACTTTGAAGTCTTTTAGCCATATAAACTCATCTGTCTTTACCTTTTCCCCCTTTTGGTCAAGGTCTTTTTTTTTTTTTCCAGTTGCATTACTTTTTGGTACTTGGTAACAATCCTTCAGTGCCAGGGAGGCTCATCCCCAGGAATCAAGTTCCATGCTGGGGGGAAATTATTGCATTTATATGCTGAGTTTGGCTTAGAGAGAGGCCACATTTGAGCAAGATGGAGGTTCCCAGTAGTTTACTCTTAGGCACCCTACAATGCTAGGCTAAGTTTCTATTTCAAGAGCACAGGCTCATAAGCATAGTCCTCAATATCAAGGGCCCAACAATGGACCATCCTCCTTCACTAGTCATAGCCCCTGTACTTGGGGGATTCTTGCTGTTCCATTAGAGAATGTGGCAGAGCTCCCCAGGAGGGAAATTTCATATTCCTTTGGCTATTCCACCCACTGTAACAATGCCCCATGAACATTTGAACACATTTATATGCCTTAAATTTATGCCCAGGAGAACTTCCTCCTATGTATCCCCCATCACTGATACCCCACACCAATGATCCTTCCCTGCCACAGTTGTAACCCTTCTGAGATCCAAAATTTCAAAAATGAAGCCAATAAAATAGCCAAATACAATTAATAAGAAAATGAAATAATGATAGTTTTAAAAATAAATAAAATGAAAAAAAAATTCTTTAATAAAATTAAAAAAAATAAAAATAAAAATCTGGGATAATAAAAAATAATGAAAACAATATTTATTCAGAATTAGATTTCCTCTGGAACCAGGAGAAGCCCCAGATATTCTCCAGGGGCCTTATCATTGGGCCCTCCCAGGTGATTGATTGGTGGGGCAATCAATCAAAATAGCAAACAGCTGGGACTCCTCCACTGTCATTAGCAAAGGACCAGAATAATCAATGGTTCAAAGAGCAAGTGCAAAACCAAACCGGCCCTCTCTTGCTCTTTGACACATTTTCTTGCTTTCTGCCACCTATTCTGGCCTTCTTTGCCCCCCCAACCTGGATCAATATGCAAGTAAACCTGGGGATTATAACCTATAATGGGGATTTGTAGTCTGTAAATCAGCCCTCTTTATCACTCTTCAGCCCCTTCCTCTTTACCTGGGACCCATGATCTGTTATTTTCTCCCATTTCTCTTCTCACCATTTCTTAATAAAATACTGGCCCACCTAACCTGGCTTGCTCTTGAAATTCCTTTCTTGTAGCTTAGCCAAGAACCTAGAGAAAATCCAGCAACATATTTCGCACTGACATCCAGGAGTTATTGTTGAGTGAAACTATGAATTACAGCCTGTTTAAGGCCCTCTTTTAGTTACCCATTTTAAAACAGTTTGCCTATGAGCCTGCACAGGATGTAATCCTGGGAGGGAGGAAGCCAAGGCATGGGACCTCTGTGTGTCCATGCCACATGCCGAGGCTTGTTAGATCTAACCCTAGCTGGGGGGGCAAGGGCACAAGGCAGGGGGCCCAAAGCAGGGCCCTGCCAAGACAGTAGTTCCCAGGCCAAGCTCCAGGTGCAGTGAAGCTGCTTTTTCAAGCCTTTTTAGCAGTGACTGGCTGCCATTGCCTTCTCCTGCCCTGTCCCCTTAGCAGCAGTGGCAATGATGGAGAGCCAAGGGCTTGCACCTGCCATGGGTCTACATCTTTACAGGCCTGACTTCCTCTCAACCACACCCAGCTACATGGTCTAGGACTGGGTGGGAA
Source organism: Cabassous unicinctus (assembly GCA_029593785.1). Lineage (NCBI taxonomy): Eukaryota > Metazoa > Chordata > Mammalia > Cingulata > Chlamyphoridae > Cabassous > Cabassous unicinctus. The sequence continues at coordinate 3,212 of JAQZBX010002382.1, read as the reverse complement.
GGTGGTGGCAGGCAGGGCCAAGCTGGATACTGTGGGAGTTTCCTATCCCTGGGGGATCATGGGCCAGGGCTTCCTTCATAATTAACCCTGATCCACATTTAATCTTCCCACTTCCTACTACTGAATTTCTCATTATGGGTTTGTGTTAAAATGTTTTGGAATGTCTTAGAAACTATAAAACTGAAAATGCACGTGGTAGTGAGTTTCAGCCCTACCCACAGCACCAGGAAGTTATTGCCTCAGGGCCCCAAGGCCTGATAGCTAGAACAATTGATCTCTTAATGGCCTTTGAAGGCTGGTATAACTGGGAAACTCCCAGGCATAAGCTAGGATTGCCTTTTAAAATCTTTGTAATTAGAGGAAATTTTTTTTGCCCCTTCTCCAAGAAGGAATAATATTCAGCTTGGCAGCTTCCATTCAATTCATTCAGTCTGTCTGCCAAGTCCAGAACAGCTCCCAAGATGTTCCTTGGACTCTTCCATTCAGAGACCAGAGCAGTAAACTCTGAACATCCCCCAAGATGTGCCTTGGGTTCTTCTGTTCAGAGGGCAGTCAAACATCTGAGACTTACCTCCAGTGCTTCAGTTTGGGTAACCACTCCCAATGTCTCCCACCAATCCATCTTAGATGTTTTGGCTTGAACTTCAGGATTTTCAGGTATCTCCCAAGACCGAGGTCAGCCATGAGGATGCCTTTTGGAAAGGCTCTGGATTAAATTCTCAGGACGCTGAAACCAAAGCATCAGTTCCAAATTATTTGGAGTGGTGAATGTTTTAGTCAGACTTAGACCCTGGGACACCAGATCAGTCAACTAAAAAATGCTTCTTCATTCTTCCTAGAATAATGAGCATGGCTTCTAGTCTACCAGTAGACTCCCCATAGGAGTGTCTTCCCAGAGATCAAGAAATTTTGCCTACTGCTGGTCTATGTGGTCATAGTATAGCTGGGAGCAGCCTCTGTATGGGACCCTGAATTCTAGTCAAACCAGTGTAAAAGAGGAGGACAGATAGATCTGAGGCCCAGAAATCTCATGTCATATATCCTTAAAGAAATAAGAAGTTCACCTCAAACTTCCATTTGTAAAAAGCTCTTTTTACAAGAGTCTTCTCAGTTTTAAACTCAGTTGCACATATTAAAGGGTGTGAATAGGGAACAAGATCCAGACTGGTTACGAAACCTCTCCTGGAAAATAAGAAACCTCATGTGCCATCAATTAAAAAAAAAAGTTCCTAGTAATGCTAAGGGTATAAAATTCTCACTTGTTTTAATCTGTGCTTAACTTTGTGTTCAACTTTAAAATCTGTGTTTAACTTTGTCAGTTTGTTTGTGCCTAGGAAATCAGATTTGGTATTCACCTGTTACAAATTGGATAACAGTGAAAGGTAGTCTAAAAATGAGTCTTTAAATGTGAATACTGAATTGTGAGTGGATTTAATGTATAAATCACAAGTGAAATTGGTTCAACCGCTTGAAAAGCATAAAACTTAGCAAAGTTGTTACTAATAAATTTTCTGTGGCTTAGTTAATAAAGGTACCCAATTTGCCTTAAAGTAAAATCTTACTAGGAACTGTAATTAAGAGTTAAGATCATTTATAGATGCCTTTATATTTTAAAACAGCAGAAGGATTATAACTGAAATTTTAACTGGGTAGATTTAGCCTAAACCTACTATTGTAAGTGTAAATCTTAAACTGAACTTACATTTGTTTATGGACACTTCAAGCCTAGCCTCACCCCTCACATTTGCTTATGATTATTTCATAACAGCTTCTGCCCCTATGTCTCAGGGGAAAGCAAACTTGAGACATCCCTGTCTCCTGTCCTATTGGTATTAGTGACTCTGCTTTCTCTCATGGCTCCAAGTGTGGACTAAATTGCTGCCTGGTGGAATTCTTGAGTCTTGGGGTTGAACATCCACTCTTCCAGTCTAGTGGGTGCTGGAATCCTGTTATCTCTGAGGACTGGGAAGTGAGGGAGGCCTCCTGCCTCCTAAAAGCATCAATTCATGACAGAAACCAGTTTCTCTGAAGCTTTGATAGCCTCAGTGAGTATACATAAATTAGTCTTGCTTATCCAAGGTCTGCTAAAGTCAGTGAGAGGGAAGCGGGTGTGGCTCAGTGGATAGAGCCCCCGTTTACCATATGGGAGGCCCGGGCAGGCCAGCTCGCACTGCGCCGTGGGCTGATGCGGCAAGACCTCACAGCAAGGGGGAGATAAGCAGACACAGAGAAGACATGCAGCGAATGGACACAGCAGCACAAGCAGCAAGGGGGGGATAAATAAATAAAATAAATAAATCTTTAAAAATAAAAAATAAAAAAAAATAAAGTCAGTGAGAAATAATCAAAGTTCTGAAGCAACAGAAAATTGTATTCAAGCACTGGGGACATTTTGATTATAAGCGAATAATTAAGGAATGAAATTCTTGTGCAAATTAGAATAATTAAAAGGAGACTTCAAAGAAATCTTTCAAATGTTATCTTACAGTTAAACTTATTTTGTAAGAGAATGAAAATTGTAATAGTTTGTTCTGTGTTTCTGGGTCAAAGTCTATTCATGTCTTCCTATTTGTTCAATATATAACTTCATACACTGGGATGATAATATCAAATTAACAAATAAAAATTCTTAAATGAACTCTATTCAAATTGAAAAATCAAATAATCCCTTATACATGTGAATAAGTATTCCTGGAGACTAAATTAGGCTGAGCAGGATGGAAAGATAATATAGAAATCTAAATATAGAAACTTGGGAAAGGAAAAACTTTTTCCTAAGCTTTTAAGCTGCCCTACCACCAAGGCCTTCTCTTTGCAAGAGCTGTGGGGGAAAGATGAGGTGTAACAGATTGAAAATATCTTCTAAGCTGGGGAATTAAAAATCATAGTTTAGGGAAGCGGGAGTGGCTCAGTCGATAGAGCCCCCGCTTACCATATGGGAGGCCCCAGGTTCGCTTCCCGGGGCCTCCTTGTGAGGGCAGGCCGGTCCGCGCAGCCTAGTGGGCTGATGCAGCAGGCCCTCACAACAGGAAGCGGGTGTGGCTCACCCGATAGAGCCCCCGTTTACCATGTGTGAGGCTGCAGCGGGACCTCACAGCGAGGGGAAAATAAGCAGACACGGAGAAGACACACAGTGAATGGACACAGCAAGCACAAGCAGCAAGGGGGGGATAAATAAATAAATAAATAAATCTTTAAAAAAAAAAATCATA